>CM076607.1:33165515-33451031 GCA_038502775.1 Hippodamia convergens | reverse complement strand
TGCAAATACTCGAGGTAACAGCAACAAAAATTGCACACCATATCGAACGTGGATATTTAAGGTTCGAAGTAACATGTCAGGATTGCTAACTCTCTGAACTTATTTTCATGTAAATGCTGTCGTGCCATTCTTGAATGTGTTACGAATTGAGTGAAAACCTATGTCGATTAATCTAATATGTCGACATAACAAAATTGATTTTTTGCTCAAAGTTTCCCCGCGTTCAAAGTTACCCCATTTTACCATTATGTGTTTCATTTTTGGACTAAACGATAACGCGTCAGAAAATTGCACATTTTCGTTTTCGCCCTATATTTCAGAAACAGAAGTTGTTAAAATATTTTCTGTTTGCGGATTCAAAACGTTTACAAAAAACTGAAATATGCATGTTTCTATCTTCAATAATATTTGAAATTCAATGCAGTCTGACACAATTTGGGGCAGAGTAGACAATAAGAATGAGTATTGGGTTCCTTATGATGAAATCAATTTCTTTCTAACTCAAAATGTTCGAAAATGTTGTTGTTGATAGTACGGAAAATAATAGATAACAATAAAATAAATGAAAAATATAAAGATATTGAAATATATTAGGTAAGGTCCCTTGTATCTCGGAACATTTTTTTCAAATATTAGATATTGATGAAATATTTTAAATTTTTGTTTGGAACAATTACTACAATTAAGAACCTTTCATTTCTAAGTGAAATGAAATACTTAATAATATTTCTGAGTCTTATAAAAACACAGTCCTGCAGTGATCGCGGATGGGTATCTAAATGCGGAACTTTAATAATGGCATTTTGAAACATACTTATTTCGTAATACTTATTTTGCTGTCATATTTTCTCGTATCATGATTGTCCTGAGTATTCCTGAGGTACAAGGCGTCCTGCGGTATAAGGATTTTCATTATAGGAATATTTGGGAAGGTAGGTACAATATGTAAAAAATGTTAGGTCTATAACATTTCCACTAAACCTCTTTTTTTCTTATCCTTCGAGAATATCCCCCAATATAGGTGAAAGTGTTTAATAAATGGTTGCTTTAATGAAAATCTCCGTTTGAAATATTTTGTGCTTACACACTTCCAATTCACCAATACTTGATTAATAATATCATACTTCGTTAGTTGGAGTAGTAAGATGACAGAAAAATAAAAAACTCATCAAAAATCCTCATGAAAAACTTATGTTATAAATTTTTAACATCCTGAATATAAAGAATAAACTAAAGGGAAACCTATATTCATTTAAATTTTGTAACTATGAATTGTCAAGTATTGTAATTGTATATTTCCACGCCTTCTGGGTTTCTGTGAGAGCCTCTATTGATTATTTTTTTGACATATTCTATTTTAATAGAAAAAAAAAACCTATTAATAGTTCACATTTCGAAATGACAAAGTCCAACGTAGAAACTGCGAACCCTGTTATTTGCGTGTACAACTCCCTCTTTCCGGTTTATCGAATTACTTCTGATACTCGATTCAGTTTAATAACAGAGCAATGAGTTCGGAACTGGGATAGGATAAAATATACAAGAACACGAAATTATGCAAATGAAACTCTCGTCACGTCTTCTGTGTCCCCTCAGCACTCCGATTCAGCACCCTCGGAAGCTCTAAAACCCCTGTGGGCATGATGAAGCCTGGGGTTGTAGTGTCTATTGGATAGGCAGCCAATAGAAGTCTGGAACGATAATTAAATGAAAATTTTTTTTTCGCTCGAATTAAAGTTGAATGAAAGTTGTCAGTTTGAGATCAGACATTATTAAATGATCAAAGCGACAATTTTGATTAAATAAGTAATCATAGAAAATTTTAACGTCAATAATTTACCTAAAATTCACCCAATTATTGTGATGGATGAAAAATTGATAGAAAAATCAAAGTCGAAAAAAGTACGATAAAAGTTGAAAAGTTTGTGCGAAAAGAAGTACAAGGAGAAGGTTTTCAATATAAATAATGGATAATGGAGAAGTGAGCTATTCTTATCGGAAGTAATTGCACAGCGTGTTGTCTAAAAACTGCATGAGTTCATTTTCATTTTTGGAGAAAGAGCCCTCCACCGTAAGTAAGGACTGGTATTCGAGTAACAGAAAGCAGAAATAAGGCTATTGCTAATCTTTGCAGTAAGGTGTTATCAGTACCCAGCTAGTTCCCGAAGAATATTTTTTTTTAGTTTTCCTCTTTCACGGAAAATCATTAAAATCTTTACTAAAATTCATAAAAAAAAATACAGTTCAAGCCTCGGTTTAAGCCCTAGATTTTAAGGATTGAAAATGAGCGAAATGTAAAAACTATTACCTGCTTGTAAACTTCACTCACTCTTCTTCAAACTATTATCAATGTATGTGTTTTTTTAAGTAATTAATTCGAATATTGATTTCCTCTTTTAAATCTTTTCTGAACTGGATCCTCCCGAATGCGTTCAAAAAGAATTCTTGACATACAATAAATTAATGACATTTTCCATTACACAATGAATAATATGATGAAAATATTTTCTTATGTAATAAAAAAAAAACATTTACTTTTCATTTGATAATTTTTGCTCACAAAACATTGCAGTTGATATTTTTAAGTTTGTTTATTTAATGGCTATATCTTTCCCATTTAAAAATCATTGGGGGTTGTTGCCCTTCTAATTGTTCAAATTCTTTTTAGGGAGGAAGACTTCCTATAATGACATCTTGATATGTATATGCAGGCAGTCCAATCAAAAATTTGACACCCGCCAGAATTTAGAAACTAAGAATTTTCGAAGATTTGGAAAAAAAACAGGTGAAATTGTTCCAAAAAAACCACCTTCATCATAGTGGCGTTAACCCCCAACAATTTTTGAATAGAAAGGGGATGTCGAGTGTTGGTAAGTTTAAAAGCTATTTATATTCTGTACCCAACCCTGTTGGAATTTTCAAAATCGGTTCATTATTCACGAAACAATGAAATATTGAACTGACATTCGATAGGTGAGTTGGTCCTAGGAGTTTGGAAGAATCCAAAAACAATTTTCAAAATCTGCCACCTGAGGTGGCAACAACAACTTTTTTTAATAGAAAAAAGATCTGCATCTACAAAATGACTTGAGATTTTTATATTAACAAAAGATAGATCGATGATTCATAGAATGATCAACTCTTCATGAAAAGCTGACGTACCAAATTACTGATTGTGATGAAAAAAATTACCGAGGAGACAAGAAAAATACCGAATTGTGACAAAACTAGAAAAAAAAAAAAAAACGATTCTGACGAAGAATGCCATATAGAAATCTGTATTTTAGTTTAAAATATAGTTATTCACTGTCGTTAGAATCTAAATTATTCTTCAACAACTGTAAACAGTTATATAGCATAACTCACAGTTTTTTTAGAGTTTACAACTTGTATGAATATGTTGAATAAACTCACATCTATCTGGAAACTGAACCTTCGAACGAAAATGATTTTTTTTACAATATTGACTATGTTGTTGGAAAACCGAATACTGGAGAAATAAGAAACGGTAAACATAAAAACAATATCAAATTTACAGATCGTACATTGTGGCATAATTGCTATATTTTTGATTTTATTTTTATGTTCACGTTCTCTTATTTTTAAAAGTATTGATATTTCTTCTGTATAAGTTTTTCGACAAATAGCATAAAAATCTCCGGGTGAATTTTTCAGGGGTCTATCTTCCACAGTTCTTTTCGGGATCTACAGGTGTAGTTGAAACTTGAATCGAATTTCTTGTCCCAGTTGCGAACATTTTGAACTCTACAGTGCTTCTGAATGAAAAAAAGCTGATATCAATTTGAAAAAATTCAAGCTTTCAACAATCTCATCTGGCTAAGCATTTGAACAAGCGTACGATTAGGCCTAAATTCTTTCGCGTCAGCCTTTCGTATTTCAAAGATCAATTTTATATGTTCTACTCTTATAACCTTTTCACACTCAACAAGTCAAATCTAATTCAATGCATAGTAAATATCAATTATTATAAGTCCGCGTGTTTTTTCATTAAATTTTCCATTCAGTGGTTCTAGTGGTATTTCGAAGTACATCAACCGGACTGATCTGTATGTACATAATTTTCCAATTTCCCCATCACACTACGGAATTTCCATAAAGAATTTGAATAATGTAAATAGATTGCGCAGTAATTTACATCCACCTGGTCGCTATTAAGGTTTCACTATTTCAATCTAATCAAAATGGTTTATAGGGCCCCGAAATCCTTGTAAACATTATACAAACTGACATCGGGGCGTCGAATTTAAACGACGTAATAAATTATCGGAGTTATATTGAGCTGGTTAAATAGAACACCAACAAAATAGACAGTGAAAATTCCGAATTTAGGCAGTCAAAGAAACTAATGGAGGTTTATCGGAGTGGTACCATTAGCCGAATTAAAATGGAAAATTTTCACACATCGAAACAATTATTGTTTATCATAGAAATTATATAGAAGTTTCCGAACTTGTGTTTATTGTGTTTACGGTTTTCTGAATTTCTTCAAACCGATAACTAATGGAATTTTTTTCAACCCAAATAGACCTGATTTATTTTTCTTTCATTTCAATGAGAATTGTGTCGGATTATGGCTTAAATGGGGCCTTTTCATATTTTTCCTCTTGATGTGTACTTATGTTTCACGAAAAATTTAAATTTGTAGTGTTTCTTTTAAAGGAACGTTAGTTTTTTTGAGGGACTAAAATTCATTCTATGAAAATTAACAGTGAATTATAATATGTGGTAATTATAGAAACAATTTTTCGGATGTAATGCTATTTTATAATTAATACATATAAAATATTAGTTTTTATGGAACACTTCACATTTTTTTATTTTATTCTGGTAAACAATCAGGTAGTTTACTCCGACCTATCTTGAAGATTGGTGTAAACTCTTTGATTGCTTAGATGGTCCTGTTTTTGTTGTTTTTCTATTAGTTTCCGGCAATCTTGTTGCGATGATAGCTAGTCTAGTTTGTTACCATTTCTGCGTTTTGAACGCAGTGTGCAAGAAGTGTCAAATACAATTTTTGTCTTTGTCGAAATACGATTTCTAACTCATTTTTTACGGTATCAGCAAACGCCCCCGATATATATTAATGTTGCATGAGTTTTGGTTGGTCAATGATATTTTATTCTCTAGGTGAATATCTTATTACTTTGTTGGTTCATGGAAATACGAATAAGAAATTAGTAGGCGCATAAGCAACATTATTGTTATTTCACTTACAGAAAACTATTGAATTATGTACAGAAGAAAATTTTACTATCAGGTGGTTCTGGAATCATATCCAGATTATCTGCACGATGTAGTATCTCATGCAGAGTCAGATTCTTTTTCCAATAGTTGTAAAAATATATGTATATAATATAGTAGGTGAAAATCCTACCGTTCCGTTAAAACAACGCCTTCATTTACGTAGCAAAAATCAGGATTTGAAGTCATGGAGAAGATGAATTCGCCTCTGATATTATTCATCCAAGCAAAGATATAATTAATTATATTATTCGCAAACGCGATGAAATGAATACATATGAAAAAATACACCACTGGACAAAATGAGATATTGCAACAATTGATATATTTATGAAGTTAACATGGCTTCAAAGTGAATTTGAATGCTGAAGCACTTTGTAGGTTATATTCAGTGTTGAAGTCAGCATTAATTTTTGTGTTTATATTGACGCCTTCTTTGTTTCTTTATTTTGAGCATGAATAGAGAACTTTTAGATAGGTGTTTTTCATACGGAACGGTAGGACCATTTTACTATTTCATTCCAACAAAATGTGGACTCTCTTCATTTTCTATTATGATGATCGGATTCTTTTATGAGAATCTTTGTGTTATTCGAATTTATCAGATGATCTCTGGCATTAAAACATCCTATGTATGATAAGGTAAATATTTGTGCACTTACATTGCTGTATCATGTACAAATAAATGAATTAAATGAATACTGGAGATCACTTGATTGATTGGAATAACACATAAATTCTGATTACAGAACAATATCAGTATAAAAAAAGGAGTCATCTTTTATTTTATTGGATGAAAATAATAATTTGGCCAATTGTTCGGTGGAAATGTATGGCTGCACTAGCACGTTGAAATATCTAGACCATTAATCGGTGTCATTAATAAACTTGATTGATTAAATAACTATTAATCTGTTGCCATCACAGAAAACTTACAGAAAATGTTATCTGCTCACCAATTTATTCTTCCCTAGAAACCGACATCCTTTAGTAGGACTAAAACAAGGCAACTTTCAAATTGATTATCAAATATTGTTTTTGCATCAGGTGATAGGCAACTCAAACATTTATTTCTAGGCTTACTGCCGTATTCAACAACGCTTTATCAAATAATGTAAAAATAATCGTCAATATTTAATCCCGCAATTATTCAGATCCTATTTGTTCAGATCAGAGATCAAATAAATTTCAAACGGATGATTTTTTCCTGATAATTCTGAAGAATTGAATATGTCTCCTAAAAATTCAACAATGAATGGTTTCATTAGATTACAAACGGGAATACGCAACGATTAGAATGACCTAGTGAAAAGATGTTACAGTCATTCTTTAGGCGAAATAATAGATACTTACTTCATAAGTGAATGCTAGGTATGTGGCAGCAACTCCGTTAATTTTCAGCTGTCATTAACCACAGCAATTGCGGTAATTTCATACATTATCGGCAATGAACGTATGGTTTTCAATCATAATGGCAATATCGCAATTTTTGCCGCGATGGATCACTATTATTACGCGATAATCGAACGATGTTAAATCGAAGGAAACCTGAAATGTACTTCTAATAATATCCTGATGAGAAATGAAGAAGTTCGTTACTGGCATTTTTGTGAAAGTTAACGATATGTGCTGTTGAGTAATTTTTTCAATTAAATTGAAATATGAGTGGCTTCTCGGAATGGAAGCTATTATGAAAATTAGAGAACTACTATGTAGGCACTTACTTGGAACCCCACGTTGTGCGGACTGTTTTAAAACTATAATTACGGGCACTGCGTTCAGAACAACAATAAAATCTTTAGGAGATGTGATAAACCTAACATCTCCTGAAAATTTCATTTACTAATTCATCATTTACATTTTTCACCTGAACACGTGTTTTTATATTCAAGTTGAAGGACGCCTTGATTTGCCTTAATTTAATTTTCGCTTAAGAATGTCAAGTAAAGATTAATTTCACCAAAATCTGGAGGAGCGTTCTAATTTTCATGATTTCTCGGTGAATCCTTGAAAGATGTACAGGATGTTATGAAACAACGTTTGAATATATCAGGATCTTATTTGAAACTTTCAAATAGGTGAAAAGTTTCGTATCAACATGAGTCCACAAATGAGCCTCTTTGAAGATATGAGTAATTTTAAATTTTCAAAATATTAACCAAATACGATGAATTATATAAGATATTAGATTTATTTTCAACTTATATTTTGCAGAAGACGTTTCATGTGATAACATTCTAATGTAGAAAGTACATCATCCCATGAAGGAATTACATACTCTTTTATGAAGATGTTATTGTGTTCGGATCATTTGACAGGATAGTTCAATCCGATGTTGAAACACTTCGTTGTTATTCAGTGACATTGCATACACCAAAATGTTTAAAAAATCCAAGAATTCAAATCGGGAACTCTAGAGAGCCATGGCACTGAACAGTAAATCTTTCAGTAAATCGATATGTTTGATCTAACTGTTCTTATACCTCATGTTTTTAAGTGACGGCGAGAACGCTGTAAGATAGAAATCTTGCATAAAGAAATTTTTTATTTTTACTCTAAGCGCATAGATGAATTTTTTCGAACTACATCAATGCGTGGGTCGCATAGCGTGTTTATTCAGGTCTAATTTGCTTCTCACCCACCCTCGATTATGATCCTTTGTCTAATTTTGAATGCAAAAAGATCCTTTTTCATTCAATTGCCGATATCTCCGTTCTCCGTAACTACTGAGCGCCTAGCGAGCCGACAGAAGGATTCTTTTTCTGCAGAAAACTTGCTACAAAAAGCTGTCATGGTTAATTGAAAAAATTTTTTTTTCGCCTGTAACGTTTACGGGAGAAAAGAGCAAAAAAATTGCTATTTTGCCCAGTGGCGGATTTACAGATTTGCCGCCCGTAGGCTATTCAATTTTTGCCGTCTATAAAAATTTTGATATCTTAACCCTTAGCCCCCAATCATATCAATTTTTTATCAATAAAATTCTTACTTCATGATTTGTCCTCCATCAACATAGTAACATCCACTTTTTATTTTTTCAGCAAAGAATTATCAAAAAACATCATTTCAAGTAAAAATATCTCAATCATGTAATACTTCTGAAGTAGGATGATCTTACATGACAAATATACATTTGGCAAACGTTGATAAATATTTTTTTATCAACTCCTATTGAATAATGTATTCATTATTCAACTGCATTTGAGCAATTAATAGTATCTATGAAGTTATAATAACTCCCGCCTATAAATCCCTCTAAATAATCAGAATAGACTCATAGAATTATTTGACAACCGAATATCAAGCTACTTTTGTGCTTCTGTACGAGCCGGTTGACAGAGAGGGATCATCTCATTATTGATGGGAACAATATCACTTGAATAATTCTGACGTTTTCAAATTTGGTTGACACCTAATTATTGTTGTGAATGTTTTTCTGAATAAGACCTCTGATAGTGAGGATGACATATTATGTAGGTACACTTCCAGAAATAAGACAAGCAGCTAGTGCTACAGTAGGTACAGAATTTATTGCCCGCCAGAAATCCCAAAACAAATATAAAGGTGTATCAAAAATTTTCAATAATGATGTATGGTAGTAAGAATGTATATCATTATAGTTGTGGATAAAGTATAGTATTCAACTTGCAGTAATGGTCATAACTCCCTTGATGAATTACAGCACTCGCCTGCGGCTCGCGCTGCAAACTTCATCTGCGGGAGTTATGACTTGTATTACTGCTCGTTAAATAATATACTATTATTAAACTCGCATTTCGAAAATAATACAATAAACACATCTCATTTTGATTGTTCATTAGTATTATATTAGTTACATCATGAAAACATTACAATACTTTCTTGCGAGACTTCGTATACGCAAAATCTTTCATAATATTGTCGTTCGAAATTTTGTTCATTAGCTGACTCTCTGCACCTCAGAGATAAAGCTCTTAGTTTTTCTTGACTAGAAGTCGTTTGTGGGTAATTCTTCACTCTCTTCAAGCAAGGGAAGCTTTCCTCACCT
Source organism: Hippodamia convergens (assembly GCA_038502775.1). Taxonomy (NCBI): domain Eukaryota; kingdom Metazoa; phylum Arthropoda; class Insecta; order Coleoptera; family Coccinellidae; genus Hippodamia; species Hippodamia convergens. The sequence continues at coordinate 33,441,745 of CM076607.1, read as the reverse complement.
GAACAATTGGTCGCTGGGGTACAAAGAGCCATACATAGTACTATATCCAAGTTTGAATGAATATTTTCTAGATTCTGTTCTCGTAGGAATGACGGCAAACATTTTAATGATCCAGAAATTGGTTTAATTGAAATTCTTTCAGACGAAAGATAGCTTTTGCCACTTTATAAAAAATACGAAGATCTGTTTTTTCATAATCAGGATGTTTAATGGGCAACGGTTGTTGTGAGATATAGTATATATAGGTCTCACCTTCTTTAGATTGTGTTGTGTCTGGACATATGTTTGAAGCTTCCGAGCTCAAATCACTGCTTTCCCTTCACTTTTAAAAAAACTATCAATATCAACTGTCTTTCGGATCATTTCTTCTTGCTCTTTTCTTCTAATTTTTGTCAGGAATTTATTTCGGAGGGGTTTTGAAATTTTTGGCATTTAACTTTAAAAGTGATGGCGAGTGAGAGAGTTGCTTTCTGTAGCAAGTATTTGTTGTTTTTGAAAATTTACAGTTTGAGTTTTAAGAACTCTTTATTGTTGAACCGATTTTGATAGATAAATATTTGGAATAGGTAAGAATAAGAGGTTCTGAAGGAGCAAAAAGAGCCCAATGAATACTTTCTTGAAATGTTTCCCTATATTCACCAAGAAAAAAAATGCGGGGCGTTCCTTGTGCACTGTCGATCGAAGTGAGAACGAACAGTTATCTCTAATTTCCGAAATTCGTATTTTGTGAATGCATAATACTTCTTTTCAATATTTAGTCGAAATAAAAAATTCATGAAACAAATTTGCCGTCCCTTGAAATTAACCGCCCTGGGCTCTAGCCTGCTCAGCCTGCTGGTAAATGCAACACTGATTTTGCCGCTTTTTGGTTAATGAACTCTATCTTCGTTATGACTGGGGAAAGAGCTTTGGTTTTGAGGAAATTTTATAGCCTGGTATTCCCAAAGTCCCCTCCTGAATCGGTAGGTCGATCAGTTCAGTGGTTTTCTTGGAACGATCGATTGAAATTTTGAAAAAATTTAGGAACAAGGTTTTTGTTCCTTGAACTAATCTTTTTAAATCGGTGTTTTTACCGAATAACTCAAAAAGTATTTATGAAAATCGTTTTTCAATATGTTGTGGCTCTGCAGAAAATGGAAAAATTCTGTCGCTCAGCATTTCACTCCACGAGTACAGTGGAGGTGAAGCAGAAATGGTCATTTGTTTTTTTTTTTTAATTCATAATTTCTTGAATTTTTTTCTATTTCTTTTTGAATAATTCATCTTCAAAAACACCGATTTGAATAGAGAATGAAGAAATAATGTTATTATCGACTGATTTAAAATATTAGGTCAAGTTTGAGAAACATAATCTTGAGCCCTTAATTTTTCAAACTTTCAATCAATCGGTCCAACAAAACCGCTGAACCGATCGATCCACCGATTTAGGGGGACTTTAGGGAACATCAGGCTGTAAAATTTCCTTATAACCTAAGCGTTCCCCCCACGTTAACGTTACAGATTTTGAAAATTTTTTCTGTTCCTTTAATTGTATATTTCGTCTTGTTATTATTTGAGGTAATTCCATTGTTTTCGATACTTTTTATTATTCCAGTAAGCTGTATGTTCTTGGTGTTTAATATACCCATCAAATTCAAAAACAAACATTATGTTCCTTATATGAAAACCAAAGCTATGTAAGAGTTTTTTTCGTCTATTTCGTATAAAATCACTTCCTCAATATCTTCCGGTAACTCTTTAAACGAATTTTCTGATCAGGGTTCATGTTCATATTCATATGGTGTTGTTTTCACGGTTGCTCAAGCTCTCGTTGAATATTCATTCAGAGATAGCCTTTATATGCTATGTTGTTAATTTCGAGCTTCAAGCGGACGAGAAATATCAATAAAAGATTAACTGCATTAAGAATCCGAAATTCGGCGATGTAGATTACGTTGGAAAGGTCTCATAATTTCCGTATCTGACCGCAATAACGAAATTATATATTCCTGAATCTAGATAGCCACGTTATAATACGAGATTCGGTGACAGTGTTACGTATGAAACCCAACATCATACGACCATATCCTGTAAAGATTTATAGCCTGGAATATGAGATTTCGGACGCACGAAACAGTATCAGGGTATACGCCACAATGACGTTAGCGTCCGATACACAGTGGTGTCGAATTGCCGCTGCTGGATAAGGTTTTCATAAGATATCATTTGAGGTCGATGATTATATTCCAAGTTTTGTCGTGTTTCGATACACAGGATGTGCTACTGGTTATGCGAACAACGTTCGCAGGAAATATCTGTGGTAATTCTGAACATTTTCTTTCGAATAAATAAAGGAAGTTTTTTCTTAAGATACTAGAAGCAGGAAAATTATGTTTTCTTGATTAATTCTATATTATACAGGGTGTATCATAAAAAAATAGGGTTCTAATTTGAAAAACGAAAGTTATGGGCCAATCTTGATCCCAATTTTTGACCCAATATTTGGAACACCCTGTGATGAGTTTTTCAAAATTCTAGAAATTTACAATATTTCCACATTCTTCGACTTCAAAAATGTGAAAACGGTTCATGCTTAATATATCTAGATTAGGAATAACAAACATAATACCGAATACTCTTTTCTCTCTTTTTCTTCAGGTTTTTCTCGATATTTTTAGAAGTATTTCGACGAATGCAACGATTTGAGTACGAATGTATTCAGAATTGCATACTCTATCAAATTCAAAAAGAAAAAAGCAGAAGAATAAAATTTTGAAATTTTTTTTTCTCTCCCTGTATAACTAAAAGTGGTCAGGCTCCAAGAATATTTTAGCTCGGTAGATAATGTCAAACAATATCATAATCCCAATTTTCAGATTTCAAATAAGTCTAGTTCTCCAGAAACGCCTAATAGGCCGTCGAACTTGGTACACCCTGTATATGAACTTTGGATATTGTATCAAATATCTTCAAGAATTAATGATTAAAATGATGTCGAATCAATACCCCAGGAGTGCCCAATAGAAGTTTATGGAGAAATTTCACCGGAAATGGTATCAACTTTCTTATTTCAAATGGAAAGCCCTGAGTATTATGACTTTTTCGGATAGATCTTCGAATGCCACATTCATTTCTTGTATCATTTCTTATAGTCATCTGGAGCCGATTTCGAGTTATTTTCTGTTTTTTGAGAAAAATTACAAATTAAGGCTCGTAGAAAATAACGTTTTGATATACTGGGAGGTAAAATGAGAGTGTCAAAGTTGGAATTCAAAAAACGGCAAAACCTCGATTTTGTCAAATAGAAACCCCATTTCTTTCACTGACATATCAATTTGTGAGAAAAAACTATGTGAAGTCTGTTAAGGGTTCCCTATATCTAAAATGTACCATTTTTGAGATATTCAGGAAAAACTGTTAGACAATCAAAGTTTGAATTCGATTTTTCCAAATGAAAACCGTATTTTTCCACTCACATATCAATTTCTGAGGAAAAAATATGCGGAGTCTTTCAATGGTTCCCTATATCTAATATGCATCATTTTCAAGTTATTCAGAAATACCTGTTAGCTACGAGCATAATATAATATATGGGGTATCTATATAAAATGTGGGGTATGGTGTATGTTTGTCCTTCCATAAGAATCTCTATGATTTTATTCAATGTATTCCAGGTTTATAAAAAAAAGAAAAATTCTTTGCCTTAACAGAGGCCACACCGAGAACATTTTAGAAACATAGAAGAATTCAAATTGGTAATCATCGAAATGAATGCCAATTACAATTCCCAGACAGATCTTTTTACCATGAGATTGAAGAAATGATATAAGATTTTGTCACTGAGATGAAAGATATATCGGTTTCAGCCTTGTTTGGGATCATCAGTATTTTATACACGTCAGAGACAAAATCTTCATAAAAAACTCCGATATTTATAGCAATTAAATGTGATATAATGAGTAAAAACTACAAAACAGTGTCATCCAATGGTGTCGAAATGAAGTTCCACATCTCCAATCAAAAGGAAAAAAAATCTGCATTTCCTTTTTTACTGAATGAGATTTTAGCAGTGGCTATATTCAGGACCCACTTGTTAGTTTTTCAAAGTGATGGAAAAGCCCAATTCTTTTTGCGACTGTGAAGCATTCATTTCGATGATAATCAATTTGAATTCTTCTATGTTACTAAAATATTCCAGGTTTGTTCCAACTGAAGAATTTATTTTTATTGTGTCCCAGGATGAATAAGGAAATCCACTAATCAGAAATACTGAGAAGGTGCGAAAAATGTTTGAGAGTGGTTGGACGAAATTTTGAAAATTTTTTCTTATTCAATTTTATATTCTGATTTATTGAAATACAATTCGAGGAGTTTCATGACTTCTTTTAAAAGTTTTGCATTACAATTTTAGCTTTCGATATGTATGTCATATTTTCATTATGAGCAGTAGAAAAACTAGTGGTCGTTTACTTGGAAGCTTGGAAAAATATCCTGAATAAAGTCAGAGATTTTTATGGAAGGGAGGATATACATCATATTATATTATGCTCATAGCAGCTATTTCTGAATTTCTTGAAAATTGTACATTTTTCATATAGGAAACCCTTGAAACGCTTCACTTATTTTACGCCACAAATTGATATGTGAACAAAAAATTAAAATTTTCATTTGAAAATAACGTATTTTCGGCTTTTTTTCAATTCAAACTCTGACACTCTCATTTTACCCGTCAATATATCAAAACGTTATTTTCTCTACAGATTGACGTCGAACATCTTTTTGCTAACCCATTTCAAAAAACAGATTTGAGATTGTGCGTTGCGCTTTGATTGAATTCTCAGTGTTCTACAAGCCTAATTTGTATTTGTATTTGTATTTGTATCAAGTCCTAACATCCTTCGTATTTATTTACACACCCTGAAATCGAACATCTAATTGCCAAGTTGAAAAGAATGACATTGTCAATGTGTTTTGGGATAATATTCCTATGAAGTTTTCACTTATATTATTTGAGAGCCTTAACACATAGAGGAATAACTCAATTGTTGTTGATATCTGAAAACAAAATGACTTTTTTATATTGCTGTTAATGTTTCCTTCATTCTCATTCAAGTAAAGGATTATTTGTTTAATAAGGATAAGGTTAAAAAAATCTTTTTCAGTTCCCAAAAGGACCCAACACAATAACACAAATGGATTTAACAATTATATATTTTTTATCAGATATAACAAAATCTAGTAGTTCAAACTATAAATAAACTCTTTTATTATTATTATTAGAACAAAATGGTGCACTTTCTATTTTATAATCTTATACAGCGTGCCCAAACTGTAACATAAATCATCAATAATTCTTATTCGAAGAATTATCAAGGAAAATCTTCACACCCGTCGATTTTTAATTTCAAAATCAATTTGTCATAATATACTTTTTTGAATTAGATATTTCTCACCACTTCCACCTCAAAACCCTCTACTCCATTTTTGGAAATGAGTATTTATGGATTGAAAGGTAATTTGATTACCTTTTCAGGTAGTCATTATTAGAAGAATAATGGTCTGATTGCAGTACTTTCTGATGAAAAATTGTAAATTATTTTTCAATAAGAAAACAGCCCAACGAATTCTACTTTTAGCCACATCGCTGAATGGGTTATCGAATTACCTTTTTCTTTGCTTCGATGTATTACAAACCTTTTCAAAAATTAAAGTAGAGTGGTGCTGGAATATGAGGGGAAAAATATCAAATTCAGAAAAGTATACAAGAAATTGTATTTGAAATTGAAAATCGACGGGTGCGAGCATTTTTCTCATTAATTTTTCGTACGGAAATTATTGACGAGTTACCTTATTTTTTGGCATTATGTATTCTTCAACTCTATTAATATCCATTAGACACAACAAATCTGTTTCATCTTTTAAATATTATTGTGCTCAACAGACTGCTGTTTGAGTTAACAACTCATCATTGAAATTGAATAGCTGATTGTCATAAATTATTGTGAGTATTTAATCTGTTAACTCAAAAGATTAATGAGGTGTTTCCATAATTTCGATGGTTACTAAAAATCAATAGTGTATTTCAAATCCACAAATGATAATTACCGCAAAAAATCTATTCAAGTAACCGAATCAAAATGTGTATTCATAATCAAAACAGGTATGCTCATCTTCATTGGTTAATAAAACTTTTTCTATATAGAACGGCGAATTAAGCATGTAGGTTTCCTTCCAAGATGCCTTGGGTGAATTATTGGTGTTTTTATAGTTTGTAGCTTTCCATAAAAATAGTTGGAGTCTTCCGTTTTAAATTAATGGATAGCGTGGATATGTGAATGTAAATTTTTTTCATATCCTTAATTATTGAATAAAAAATTGCTTTCCCAGTTAATTGAGACCTAACACATGCCAGCATATATTCTAATATAATTATGTATGTATCTTTATTCAATATCAATTCTTCCTCTTTTCACTTAATTAAAATAAAATCATTATCTTCCAATTAGACAAAATTCTAACTTCGATAATGGTTTCGTCTATTTCACAGCAATAAAAACTCGAAACAATGAATAAAATTATCATGCTCGTTCGCTCTTAAACTCGATCCATTATGTAAAATCATTTACAACGTGCATTCGTCAGATCGAGAATTAAATTATTTTTTATTGTCGAATACAATGATCTCGGTTTCAGAAGGAATCTGAGAACATTCGAATTGTGGATATTGATTGAAATGTATTAAGAGATGTCTCCACCTTTTTCTAGGATTTTTTGGAGTTTTCTCCCCCAGTTTCTGAGATAAAAATCAATTGGAAATATTTTTTAAATAATAGAAGAAAGGGCCCTGCGTGAAACTTGTGCATTAATTTGTGTTTCAAAACATTGTTGCCTAACAATCAAACATGAAATAACACTTCAAACACTCGTTTGGTAATCTACATCAAACAAATGCTTAAATTCGTAAAAAATGTTTGATTTATCTATTGACATTTGTCAACAGGTGCTGACTACTTAAATACTATGATGCTGAAATTGATCTATTTTATCTCGAAATTTTCTGATATCGATTCTTTCTTCAACAAATTAATCGAAATACAAGCCGACTCCTGAATTTTTTGTTCACGCTTACCTATCTCTAATGGTCTTCATGATTCTCTTGTATAAGTTCTTAAAATTTTTCCACAAATATTGAGAATATTGTCAAGCAAAAATTTTGACTTTTGTTTCTCATTCCAGGATTCAGTTTTTGTCAGTATAGATTTTAAATGAATTCGTTTTGTGCAAACGGTTCTTATATTGAATTTATAACCAATTTTTCTAATTAGTCCATGAACATAAGGAATCAAATTTTAATAAAAATTGTTTGTTCTTGAAGTTTTTTGTTGGTTCCCTATTATAATTCTGTTTCAAAAGTTTTCTATCTGAATTTGATATGGTTCCTTCTATGAATTTGATGGATTTTGATCATCTCCAAGAAAATTTTTATTGCTCATTAAACGTTTCTGAAAACCTGGACATATTTAAAATCTGAAAATTTGGATTATTATGTTGGACATTTTATACTGAAATAAAATATCTCGAAACCTGAGCATTTTCACTTATACAGAGAATGAAAATAAATTGTCGAAATTTTTTTTCTTAATTCTGAATATTTTCTAATTCGAATCGTTGCACAGTTGCAGTCATGGCAAAGGTTTTCAAGATTTCCATAAAAACTGCAAAAAACAAGTCCTTATTCTTCATTTCTATTCTAGATATATCTGGTAGGTATGGACCGTTTCCAAAGTTTCGAAGAAGGGGAATGTTGAAATTTGAAATATTGTGCATTTCCTGAATTTTAGAAAAAGCATCACAGAGTTTCTCTCGAATATTATGGCGAAAATTATGATCTGAACTTGCCATAACTCTTGTTTTTCAAATTAGGAGGCAGTCACAAAAAAAAAGAATTCTAATTCGAAAAACTAAAGTCATGTGAGAAAATTCTAATCAGAATTTTTGACTCCATATATTTAAGACACCCGTGATGATTTTTCGAAAATTCATAGAATGCACAATATTCCTACATTAATCTTCTTCGAAAATGTGGATTATGCTCAATATATTGAGAATAGGAATGACGAACGCAATACGGACTAGGCATATCAATTTCTTTTTTCCAGGAATGGAAAAATATTCACAATTGAGTACTCGATCGTATCCGAAACGAAAATATAAGGGAAAATTTTTTTCGGAATATTTATTTACATCCCCTGTATAACCGAAAGTGCCTAGGCTTCAAGAATAATTTGGGTCCGTAGAGAATGTCGAAAATAACCCCGATTTTCAGATTTTAAATATGTCCACCTCTGCAGAAACGTCGAATAGACACTCAAACTTTGGACACCCAGTATAATTTTTTTCATTTGATACTAACAAAATACTGAAATTAATGACAAGAATAAGGTACTGAATAATGAAAGTGATATATAAATATAAACATCAGAGTTATAAGCTATGACACGAAAAGATGAAAAAAAGACATAATCTAGGAGGGTACATGCATTCTATCCAAGAATCTAAGATCGCAGAACATTGCGGACGGCATTTCTGAAAGAGTTTTTTTTTTTTCTCAGCACGCAATTAAACCCTTCGAAGCTGCAATATTTACCCTGGCATTTACCGTTTGAAACTTTTATGGAGGGTCATCAAATTGGACGTAACGTCCGCTCCTATATTGGGAGGTGTCATCTTTGTGCGATCAGCAACCCCCGACGAATGTTTACAGGGGCTCAAGATACATTTTATGGGGCCCCTCTACTCGTAGACGTAGAACCCAACCCAAACGACAAGATTAAAAATAAAGGTGGATTTGTATGCCATTCCGATGCGTCATTAAATTTTTCACATCGGATCGTAGAAGTAGGTATAACTTCGTTCCCTTCTCCATTAAAAATATTCGTTTCGTTTTTTCAACTTTATCTTCGCAATTTTCCGCAAGATGAAAATATTTTTTTCAATCTTTTTTCAACGTCGAAGTACTTCGACAGTTTTTCGAATATGATGCCAATAGCAATAGTGGACTCATCAAACATAAAAAGTTTCATTCATTGATATCTAAATAACCCTCATTTTGTCAGTAACTCCTCCACTAACTGATGATCATCATCATCAAAACTGCTTGGGAAGGTTCTTCCCCGAGTCTTATAAACCTGAAATTTGTTATGTGAACTCGTATCACACACGAATAACGAAAACTTTTTAGAACTTGATACTTTAACACCCAACACTTCAAACCAGGGGATGTATAAGTTTGAATGACTTTTCCGCATCTTTTGTTGCTGAAGGTCAAAATTTATATAAAGAGTCTGCTTGTTAAACGATAAAATACGTATCCAGTACCTCACTCCAACAATTTGAATTAGGGGATAAAATTATGCTCCCGCAGAAGGCCTCATGTGTATTTATACCAAATACAATTTGGTTTCTTTTCAAATACACCAATATGATATTGTTTTAATATTAGTACCTAATGTTGGTAGGGTAAAACAGGGTGAGATGACACACCTTTTTTTAAAATACGCCGTAAATCCATTGTTTTGAACTGGACGTGGTCATAAAATCATAAATAATTCTTCAGGTATTAAACTTTTATTGTATAACATCAACATAAAGAAAAACTCGAACGTTTTTCAAAAATAAAATAAAACACAAAATTCTGATTTTGGCAATCTCTCCCGCACCATATTGGTGAGACAAGTGCGTCAAGTTGGTGACTCACTAGTGGAATATTGGTATGAAAATATTTTGGGTATTTTATGCCCATTTTGTGCCAATTTCTGCCGGATGTTATGAATATTGTGTCCATTACGTTTTTGAGATATTTCGAGTTTTCCCTATGAGTCTCCAACTTGACTCTGTGACTCATATATGCAATTTTGAGAATTTTCTTTTTTCGATCAATTGTGCTCATTCTGTGCCAATTTGTGTCGTATATTATGAATTTGTGACCACTCAGTTTTCGAGATATTTCGAGTTTTCACTGAGTCAAGCGTCAAGTCGGTGACTCTCATATGGAATTTTTTAATAAATTGTGCCCATTTTGAGTGTGACGCTGCATTAAAAGTTTTGACGTTACGAATTCGACAAGAATATCAAGCATTTTAAGACTATCAATACAATGTATGGCCTCCACGGGCATCAATAACAGCTTGACATCTTCTTTGCATACTACACACGAGGTTGTTGAACATTTCTTGAGAAATTTGGTTTCATAAACGGTGCAGAAGCTCTCTCAGATCATTTAAGGATTCTGGGGTAGGTTGATGATCATCTAATCTTCTTTGGGGCATATCCCATGCATAATCTATGCAATTCGAATCTGGCGAGTGCGGAGGTATTGGTAAAGGTGGAATACCAAGCCCCTCGCACGCATTCTCAACTATGGCTCACGGTATAGCGTTGTCGTCTAGAAATTAAAAAGTTTCACCAATAGAGGAGTGAGAATTTGGCAAAACATTGTCAATGACATGTTCCCTATTATAGGGATCATGTGTAGATCTGTGCGCTCGTTGTAACATATCTCGGCCCATACCATAACATTACCCCCTCGGAATGAATGGACTTCTTTGATATAGCGACGATTACGGAATATGCGTGGGATTGTCTATACCTTTATTCTTCGAGAATCTGGATTCATCAGTGAAAAGGGATACTACGCCTTTGATCGTTCCAATTGATATGTTGCCTTGCCCATTTCAGTCTTTGACGCTAAGAGTGTTAATGGAACTCCTCTCAATGGACGTCTAGAACATAGATTTACCTCTCTCAAACGTCTTCCGATAGTTTAGATGGAAACTTCTACCCCATCTGCATTTTGAAGAGTATTCCGTAGCATTCTACACGTAGATGTAGGCTTTCTTTTCGGCGAAAGGTCACTCCTGAGCAGGTGTTGTTTTTCGTCAAACACCAAGCCTTGGTCTTTTCAACACGGAACCTGTCTCCCTGAACCTATCCAAGGTCGAGATAACACACTTTTGCTGACTAGGAGCCTTTCCGCTACAAAAACCTGAGTTTTTGTATTCGTGTACCATTCATAGCCCTATTTGTCTCAGAGTTTGTTAATTCACGTCTTTGCATTTTCAGAAATCTCGACTCAAATTGAAGCAGTGGATAAACTGACTTCATTTCAAAATAAGAACATTAATGAAAATTGATGAAATGTCTCATACTGATTTTTATTGGATCGATTCAAGTTGTTATTGATTTTTAAATGATTTTACAGCGATTTTATTGAAGATACCATACTCTTGTGGAGCAGTATATCGCGAAACGTACATATAAAAAGTTTCAGATTTCAAAATTTAGGTAATTAAACATGTCTTTGATTTTCTCGTTTATTATAAAATTAACAAGCTTCCTGTTACACATCTGAAGTACGACTGCCGACTATCTTATTGAAGAATACCACCATTAGAACATGTGTTCGTCAGACAATTCTTAATTCGATATACAACACTTTTCCCTCCTATTCCTTTGGATCTGAGTGAAACAAGTTCTAATTATTCATACATCAGCCTTCCAGGTGGTCTTGCATTACGTATAGGTCTTTGAATTGTTTTTGAGTCGAGAGCAAGCTTATCTGGAGAATAATCAGGAATTGAGGATTTTCCACTCCAAACATGTACATCAAACCCCGACCTAGACTAGGAGGCCCTCCGTTTTTTATAACGTTAATGTCCAACTTCTTTACGAGATTCCTGAATCTTATTTTGGTTTTGCAAACGCCTTTAGGAACCATTTGATCGCCATTGTAAAATAGTATATTCTAAAACAAATTGCAGAATGAGCTCCTATTCCAACACGATTGCGAAATTCGAAAACGAGCGACGAAGGATCGAGTTTTCGAAAGCATGAGTATTGGAATTGCCTTCTGCAACGAGTATTAGACGATATTTTCTCTATTTTACTCAAGTTTTATGATGGACTCTCGAAATACATATAAAAATTCTGATCAGTGACTTTTGTATTGTATCTTGGCAGTTGGTGTGACTTACGAAATCTGACAGATTCAAAATTTGAATCGATTTCATTCGAGAATTGATTGGATCGGAGGTCAGTACTGACAACCAGAAAACGAAAAATTTAACTGAAAACAATGCTGCAATGAATTCATTACAGCACTACTTTTAGTACTGTTATGAACTCATTACGATACTGAAATAGAAAAATATAATATACGTTCTGCTTTGTTCAATGAATATTCATTCAAATTATTCAACCAAAAGGAATATGATACTGCAGATACACTTGCTGCCGAATCCAGTTGAAACCTATGCTGGGATTCGTTAATCTGCCAGATTGAAAAAATCATCTCTTACTTCTATAAAATTTTGAAATTTTCTTATACTATTTCTTTGACATTCCCCATTGGGACATAACTCAGCTAAATGACCTATTTCTTTGCATACATTACATGTGTAATCCTTAAATCTACAATCACTTGTGAAATGATAGCGTCTACCGCAAATTGTACACATCTTTCGCCGATTGTTGACGGCACTTCCCGAAGCACTACTATCACTTATCACACTGCGATTCTGCGCTGTTGATGGCTTTCTTAGATGCTGAGAAATATGGTGTAAGCCTGATTCAATTTTAACTTCTTCAATACATGAAAAATTCTTCTGGGCCGCCATTTTGCTGGTTGCAATAGTGATGACGTCATTAAAATTACATGAGATTTTCTCTTCGAACAATCTTTCTTGAATGGGACCTTTGTTGAAACCAACTATGAAACGATCTCGTAATACTCAGTCATAAACAGTGCTATCAAATTCACATTGTCCGGCCAAACTTCTTACTTTAGCAGCCCAGTTAGCTACTGTCTCGTTGTCATCCATTGCTGAATTATAAAATTTATATCGAGCTGCAAACGGTGATAAGGAGCTCTTGAAATGCTCATTAAATATCGAAGTTAACTCATCATATTGTTTTTTCTCTGGAACATCTGGCATACACAAATCATACATCAGTTTGTAGGCCTCTTCATTCAGCGAATTCAGGAGGATTGCCCGTTTCTTTTCAACGTTTCCAATATCATTCGCCTTGAAATAACTTTCCAAACGACGATTGCAAATTGTCCCATCACTATGAATATCTTATTCACGTAATGCACCTAGCTTATCAGACATCTTGAATTCACTAATCGACTTTTATCTTCGTCGCCAATGTGAAATATTTAGGTAATTAAACACGACTTTGATTTTCTCGTTTATTATAAAATTAACAAGCTTCCTATTACACATCTGAAATACGACTGCCGACTATCTTATTGAAGAATACCATCATTGGAACATGTGTTCGTCAGACAATTCTTTATTCGATGTACAACAAAAATAATCCTCGTCAAGGCTAAGCAACGTTCAAGCAGTGTGGCAGTTTTATATTATTCGTATTTTACAAACTTCGAGCAAATATTCAACAAGTAGGGTAAAACCCGGAAAGATGCCCCACTTTTCGAAATTGCCTCATATTTCCGAAAATATCGATTTTATCAGAATAATTTTTATGAAAGTAGCTAGACTTGTTATTTGAGTTAAAATACTGTGGATTTTTTCTGACCTAGCATTAGCAGATTTCACAGAATTTTGATTTTTGTGGAACATTATTTCTGGGGATAGATGCCTACAGGTATGGATAGTTGCCCCACTATGAAAATACTGAGAGGGATAGATGCCTTCAGTCCGGGATAGATGCCCTTCATATTATGTGATCCAATAACAAAGCCGAATTCAATGAAATCTCTTATCGTTATGTCTGTTATAATCGTAATATAACTTAAATCAGCCTACTTAATGAAATTTCGAAAGCATTCATTAAACGAAAATATAAATTCTTTGTATCATAAAATATCAGGTAGGTATCAACAAATAGGTAAACGAATTTTTCATTGTTGTTATAAAATATTAAATACCTAATAGGTTTCGACAGAAATAGAAATATGTACTCTTTTTAAAACAAAACCAAACAACGAAGAGGGGATCAGTCAGATAGTGTTTTAAGTTTTCCACATCTTGAGCAGTAGTTCCGAAAAAGTGTACAGGTTCCATGAAGCTAGTTGAGTAATATCTTATACACTGAATCCAGTCGGATTGAGATTTTGTATTTTCATTCATAATTTCATATTTCAGGGGCATAACGCCTTCTTAATGTTCTGTCTCATCGAAAGCTGCTTCGAGTTGTTCTGTGGTCCAAGAGCAAACTTGACCTTGTACTCCTTCTTTTCTCTCATACTTCCGCGACATGGTTTTGCTACAATCAGTAAAGAGTTCAGATCGGTACACATACTATAACAGAACACTAAAAATATTTAAAAGAATTAATACTCAGACTATACAGGTGTATAGGTTGTATAGATATACATATGTCCCCTAAGGGCATCTATACCTCGAAAAATCAGGGCAACTATCCTTTTCGGTACGGATAGATGCCCATGCACTTTTTTTGCAAATTAAAAACAAAAAAGCAACTGGTCATACTTAGATGCGCATTTGAAGAACCAGTTCATTGATATAATAAAAAATTTGATCGAATTTATAACTACTTCAAAATTTCTACAACGGCAAATACTAGCCTTTGAAACTTTTACATGTTTCCGAAGTTCGTTGCGGAGATAATCACATACACATGCAAAACGCGTCCTCACTGTACCATATTTCGTTACCAACTGAAGTTAAGGGTTACAGTGGATCATTCTTACACTATCAATTATTAGTGGAGAGTTTGGGAAGTTAGGTATTTTAAAAATGGGGCATCTATCCAACTGGGGCATCTATCCGGGTTTTACCAACAATAAGAAAACAAAAACAAAATCTAAGATGGGAAATAAATGCCTTCGATTGAAAAAAATTCATATACGTCACGACAAGAGGTCAGCTATAGGAGTACAAAAAAAAAAAAAATATCAAATTCAAAAATCGAGGGTGAGTAAGCTTTCAAACAAATTTTTCTTCAGCTCTCTCTTTAACCTTTTTCTGTTCCCAATTCTTCTTACCTACTCCTAGTAGGATTTTGTTATAGTATTTGCGGAGAATATAGGCACGGTATTTTTCCAATGTCTAATAGACATTTGAGAACCAGGTCCTTGATCCGAGCCGAGCCAATAAAAAGTTGATGCGATGACGTACATGCTGCATCGATCCCCCCTCGTTGACGAATGCGGCTGCTGAATACAGATTACAGAGATGCCTCAGGAGATAATGGCGACATTCTGGCATTGTAGCCCTCATGAAAGAATGTAATTCCTAAAACAGCTAAGCAGTTGAGATTGGGGTCGGGGTCCAAGAATTTATATTGGTCCATTTGGATGGAGGCATCGGGAACGTTTGGTCTGACGTGTCCTTTGAGGACTCAATGAACATGACTGTTATGAAATATGAAGTTAACAATATTTTCATGAATGACAAACACGTTCCACGATGAAATTATATTCCTTTCCGAATTCATTTGCAATTCTCTCTTACATTGTAGACATTGTAGAGAATAAGATTCGCAGATTGAAATGGCGTGAAAACATCCAATACTTGTCCCAAATCAATCAGAAGCGCCAAGAAGATTCAGAATCTGAATGGAATACATGCAATATTTTCGGCAAAGATCTATCAATATTACATCTGAAAGAGATCCTAGAATTAATCTTCCCAGGAGAATATGGTCTGTTCTAAATCCTATAAGAAGAACAGGTAATCGACTATTTAAGTAAGTAAGTAAGTAAATATTTTATTTCAATAATTATAGCCACCAACTACAAAGATGAAACAGGTGAAACTTATACTCTATTTATAAACTACAGAAGCTTACATATTCTTTTAAATTAACCTTGATCTATCATAATTTCATGGATCTCTCTTTTGAAACTATTGAATTCTTAAA
The DNA here is from genome assembly GCA_038502775.1 of Hippodamia convergens. NCBI lineage: Eukaryota > Metazoa > Arthropoda > Insecta > Coleoptera > Coccinellidae > Hippodamia > Hippodamia convergens. Next base: position 33,425,857 of record CM076607.1, on the reverse strand, counting down.
TAATTTGAAACTTTCTGGGTAAAATGTTGAACACTTTCATTGCCATGTATAGTGGATGTTTTTCATAACTTGTGAGAGAATGTTCTGGAAAAAACCATGGACAAGTACGTCTAGTATTATTTTCATTTCTATAATTTACAAAATAGTTGTTATGTTTGTGCAAAAACAACAGACCATAAATAGTTTAGAGGTTGTTTTTCGTGAACAGTGATCGACAAGTTTCTCTTTATTTGAGCCCAAATATTTCCCTAATTGTCCATTTTTGAGTGACGAAAATTGTTTCAATATTTGATGAACTTCCCCAAAATATAATTCCATAAGATGTTGAAGATTTAAAAATTGCATGATAAATAATCATATCGATTATCTACTTGTTTTTTCACTACGTTCAGACTGTAGATTACAGAGTTCAATTTCTTTCTCAGTTGTTCGATATAGTTATATATAAAACTATATAAAAGCTTGAAGTTATCGATTGATGTTTGGATGTTTTTACATGTTTCTTATGCCACATTTTTCCAGATTCCACAAAAGCAGCTCGTGCTCAACACAGTCAAACGCCTTAGATAAATCAAGAAATGATCCCATGGCCACATTTGGGAATCTTTCCAAGGCATTCATTATAGCAAGAGTTAGCTCATACATTGCAGTCTCAGTATTTTTCTCTTTCATGTAGCCATGCTGACATTCAGAAATAACCTTAAACTTCTTAAAGAATCGGAGAAGTCGGTCAGCCACGACTTTCTCAAAAACTTTTGAAAAAAAACTCACCAAACATATTGGTCTGTAATTTCCCAAATCGACTTCATCTTTTTTTTTGTATATTGGCTTAACTACAGCCACCTTCAAAGCATCTGGGAAGATACCCTCTCTTAGAGCCTTATTCAAAATATAGGTTATTGGGGTGACAATATAATTTACACATTTCTTCAACATCTTCATAGGAACCTCATCATATCCGCTCGTGTTTTTCTTACTAAGTTGTATGATAGCTGTCATTACCTCAGACTCTGTGATGTCAAAAGCAAAAAATGAATTTTGTATCTGGTTTATGTTCATTTCACTGTTTGATTTTCTGTTTGAGATTTTACTGACTAAAGTTGGTCCAACGCCTATGAAAAACTCATTGAATTCCTGTGCTAATCTTTTTCGATCTTTGGTTCTTTCTGGAAGTTCTTTGTTTTTTGTTGCTTATCAGTAATAGATTTTACAAATCTCCATATCGCTTCACTTTTATTATCCGCTCTTGCTATGAAATTATTTGATTGTTCACGTTTTGCTGATGTTATAGCATTATGAAATTTTTTCTTCTTATATTCAACACCATGCTTTTCAAATGGAATTCTGTTGGGAGGCCTATATAACTGTACTTGCGTGAGATCTGATCAGATGATACAATTACATGAATCAGTCGCCTAGATGCAAAACCGGGAAACACGGAAATGAAAAGTAATTAAAATCTAAAAAACTTAAAAATTGTTAATTTTGAAAGAAGCAAACAACTCAACGTCGTGATCTGATTATTAACAGATATTCTTGAGAAATATTGGTATCAAATTGGAAAATCAGGCATTCGTTTAGGATATACCTTATACTTCAGATTCATTTTCAGAATGTATCGCTCATTTCAAATTTATATAATAAAATGTTTGATTTCATTCTTTCTGGTCTAATTTATGTCCAGAATGTTGTATAATTTTACGTTGCGTCCGATGTTTCGGCTCCAGCATTTTTTGTTCCTTGATTTATATTTAAGAACCTATCATAGGTGGCATACGTTTTAATTCGTGCGAAATAACTCAAAAGAAATTTAGTTGGCGGGTACTTTGTCGTCTGTTACAATTCAAAAATGGAAAATTTTGAAGAAGTATTCATAATAATCAATATTTTTCTCGTATTCAAACGATTTACATGATAGTGGTGAGCTCAGTTAAAAAAAATAATCAAAAGAGAAGTTATATTTCATACGAATAAACTCAAACTCAATGAGGACAAAACCCGACTAATGTATTTCATGACAAATAGATCGCAAGTCCAGAGAACCATGTTACTGACGATTTTCCAATTGAATTGATAATGTGAAGTTTCTGGGTCTTCACCTAGACAACGCGTTAACGTGGGATCAACATATAAGTCATATACTCAGTAAACTCAACCAAGCATGCTTCTGCCTTAGAATCCTCTCAAGTTACCTGAATGTTGGTGCTTTGAAGACTGTTTATCACTCTACCATTGAGTCTGTGATGCGATATGGTATAATTTTTTATGGAAGAGGAAGGAATTCCAATGCAGTGTTCAGGGTACAGAAGCGGGCGTTGAGAATTTTACTAAGATTGAGTACACGGGAGTCCTGTAGAGGAAAATTTACCGCCAATAAAATTCTCACTTTCCATGCAATATACATACAAGAATGTCTGTTGAATTTCTTCAAAAATAAATCCCAGTTTGAACATTTTGAGCCACAATCAAATTATTCTACTAGAAATATGTGTTATAACTATCCTCAGCATAGACTTACATCCACGGAAAAAAGTACATTTTACAACTGCATTAAACTTTTCAACAAATTACCACGAAATATAAAATTAATCAGTTCTCTCAATTCATTTAAAAAAGAGGTATTTAATCTCCTCTTGACAATTGAACCATACTCATATGATGAGTTCCTTCTGTAGGGCTCTCCTTTTTTGCCTTTTTGACGATTGTTTCAGTTAATGTTACTTATGTGATTTAATATTGTATTTGTGATATTCTTCGAAATAAAATTTGTGTATTATTATTATTATTATTATTATTATTATTATTATTATTATTATTATAGATGCTTTGGAAATATATGAAGAGATAGAAGAGTATTAAGAGCTACAATCCCTAAAGTCATCCAGATAATAGAATATGTATTGGAACAGGAGATTGTTCAAATACATTGAAATTTTCTGTTTAATTCAGAGAGATTTGAGGTTGATTAAACAAATTAATGCTAGCTGGTAAGTATAAGTTGGATATTTTTCATATAAGTCGCTTTATATACAGGAGTTAAAATTTTTGAGAAAAAGCCTTAGCATAAGCGTATGGATCCCACATGTAGGATGATTCATGTTTTCCAAAAAATAAGCAAAGTTCGTTGATTAGAATCTAGAGTTTTAACATATTGAAACTTTATGTAAGATGAATGAGAGTATGTTATCGCATGTAAATATGAGTCTGGAAACGTTCCAAGGCATATCGCAGTTTCAGAAGACAACATTCCAACATTTTCAAGATGTATCATATGATATACTCGTTCATCTCAGCAGGGCTTCAAAATCCAGTCGCGACTGAATTTTTAGCTACGAAAGGTAACTAAATATCTATAGGAGCTTCACAAAAAAAAACAACCTGGAAGAGTATTTATTATTTCTTCAATGCAAATCAATTTGAAATTTTTAAGCTAGTTCTATTGTTCAGGTTTTGCTCAGTAAAATCTGAAGAATGTGAGGAATTTCAAGTTTTCGTATTATTTTTGACATTTAATTGAGAATTGTAAATTATTGATTGTAGATTGTTGTTAGAAATGATCTATATGAAATATTTTTAATAATATTAACATATTCATTAATTTGAAGAGTTTCTTCACACAATTTTCATAAGACCATTTAGAAATAGACTGATATTGAAATAAAACTTTTTGTCACTTTGAAAGAATACCATTTCGATTATTTTTTGAAGGATTGAATATAATATGATTAAAATAAGTCAATATTTCCCAATTGTTAGGCAATGTCCTTTTCTCTATTTCAATTTCGTATGCTGAGTTCACTACAGTACCAAAAGTAGTGCTCTAATGAAACTTATTACAGCATTTTTTTCAGTTATATTTTTCGTTTTGAGGTTGTCATTACTGACCTCCCATCCTCTCAATTTTCAAATCAAATTCCTTAATCTGTCACACCAACTGCCAAGATACAATAGCAAAGTCACTAATCTGAATTTTTATTTGAATCTCCAGAGTATTCCACAAAAATTGACCCAAATAGAGAAAATATCGTCTAATACTTATTGCAGAAGGCAATTCCAACACTCATCCTTTAGAAAACTTTCTCGTTTTCGAATTTCGCATTCGTGTTGGAATGGGAGCTCATTCTTCAACTTGTTTTAGAATTAGAATATTCCCACTGTTAGCATTACAGTATGTTACAGTTGTTAGAGTTCTAAATAAATTATTGAATTTTGTGGATATATCTACATTGTGATTAATTGCAGAGTTGACTTCAACAATGAATAATTGGCCGACAATTATTGATAATTTTATATTCGAACAAAACTCTAGGAAGTATACATTTACAACATTTAGCGAGCAAGAACTTGGTTATTACTCTTGCGACAGTGCATTAAACGTTAATATGCATATTCGTACATTTCCCTTGATCTCTTTGGCAATAATATTAATGAAGCAGTATTCACTGCCTTAACCAGTACTGATGGATTCCAGGAATTGGAAAATTCATCATCACTCGTCATTTAACACTCTTTTATATGTTATGGCAATAGAAGCAGTTAAATTAATATTTTCAGTTTGACAATTCAACATTAAAACGTTTCTTTAGTAAGGCAACTGTTTATAATGTTTTCAATATAAATTAATATGTTCCACACTGTTGCTAACAATCCTCACAGTACTTCAGGAATGTTAGGGTTTTCCTACCCAGTGAACAATGTACTATTTATATTTAAAAAAAGGTGCATTACCTAAAACTGCATGTAATTTTTTCACTTCATCTGGAGATCAATTTTAGTCATTTTCAATTGTACAAAAGTGAAGAAATGCTCAAATTCAGAGTTACTTCGTCTATTGATCCAACAACATAATCTACAAATAGGACTGAATTGCCAAATTCGAACAATTTTTTGTCCGCTAATTGTTGTTTAAAAACGTCAATGTTTTTATCAACACCAACCTAAATCTTGCAACTCAAAAGTTACTGATGGAATTTTGATTCTTTGGAGCCGTCCTCGATGACCCCAATTCTTGAACGGATCATACCTAAGTGTATGGATAATTTACTACTTTAATAATCATAAGAACAGTTTTTACAAGTTGTAAAGAAGAAATCTCAAGCGTATGTAACTTAACAAGTCCCCAAAAGCTCTGGGAGGTCATTAATTTGCATTCCGAATATAAGTGGACCCGGCACAGAACCCTGTGGAACACCCAGGTAACCCTTATAACCCATGCCGTGATTTTCGATACACGTATTCCCGTTTCGTATTAACCTTAACGTTTCGATCCGACGATATTTATGCCCCTTCCCCACGTAACTCGTGTAGAAACGATCGGGACAAAAGCGACAATAAAACACGATTCGTTATTGCAACAAGGCCGTATTGGGGGCCCTGTACGGCGAACAGTTATCCTCCGGGTCCCCAGTCCGGCTCCCGCTGTTCCGAGACAATGCCCCCAGATAAATCAATCTTCACGCCCAAGATAGCCGGCTCTCTCTATTACTAATTAAGTTCTGGGTCATATCGGCTGCGAGGAAATTCGAAACCGAATTTGTGTTCGGCGTGATCCTCTTTTGTGGGGAGGAAGGAATGGAATAAGAGTATCGGGTTTCGGACGGGTCCGAAAGTAATTGAAGGTAACGGATTCTGGTCGCTGGCTTTTTGAAAACAAGTTGTGCCCAGTTTGTCTTCATACCTCTCTGTTGAAATACGATTACACCGATCGGAGCAACCCTCATAATTTAAAAACATATAATTAACAGTTTACGTTGTTGAAATTATTAGCATGGGATTTTTTATTTTTGGGAATGGAGTAAACAACCAAAAACATTTTCATGTAAAATATTGCCAAGACGAGGCCGTATTTCTAACATTGTCAAAAAGTTATCAGATTTAATGTAGAACCAAGCTGCAACTCTACACTCTTCATCTTCACAAGTCCTTATTTCACAAACTCTATGCCTTGGTCCAAATAAGTGACTTGGCCGTTCCACGCTGAAAAATTCAATCGCTGGTCATAACTTTTATGTTCTTATATATTTTACATGAAAATGTTTTTGGTTGGATTTCAAATCTTTTTGTATGTTGCATATATGACAAAATCCCCTAATTTTGTTCATTTTTACCCCAATAATAATTAAATAAAATATAATTTTTGCGAGATCAAGTCAAACTAATTCACAATTCATGTTCAAAATCAACAATGTACGAAGTATAGAAATATACCTTTTCCTCGAGCTTTACCTACAGGTTTCAGCTGAGATGGCGATGTAATTGATATCTGCCATCACAAAAATTGTATAAAAAATCCTATCATTGTATCATAATGATCACAACGGGAAATTGCACAATGGAAACTGTGGTTGAGGTTATTACAGGGAAATTGAATTTGTCTGAAAACTTAATATGGGTTTTCTCTCCCAGTCTCTGAAATAAGAAAGAATTAGAAATTTTTTTTTAATAATATAAGAAAGGCCCCTGCGTAAAAAATTTGAGCACTAATTTGTCAGGGCCACAACTTTACGAGAAAAAATTGTTGCCTAACAATGAACAGAAAGAAAATGAAAACACTTTGAAATCTTAAGCGTTACGTTTCGGAGTCTAAATCAGACTCCTCCGTCAGACAATTACTGATTTTTATGCAACTTTGCAGAATCGTGACAATTTTATTGATTTTTGGATGTGTTTTCATTTTCTTTCTGTTCATTGTTAGGCAACAATTTTTTCTCGTAAAGTTTTGGCCCCTGACAAATTAGTGCTCGAATTTTTTACGCAGGGGCCTTTCTTATATTAAAAAAAATTTTTCTAATTCTTTCTTATTTCAGAGACTGGGAGAGAAAACCCATATTAAGTTTTCAGGAAAATGCAGAGACCTCCTAGAAAATATTTCGATAGATATCTAAAATTGAATTTGGTGTAAATACTCATGAGACGTCTTACGAGTGCTTCATTTCATCCCCTTATTTAAAATGTGGGGGAAATTTTCCTTGAAAATTCTTGAATATTTTTTCTAACATTTATAACAAGCAGTCCTCCGTATATAACAATTTTCAGACCACTAGCATCAAAATTGGCCCAGGTAAATGAACATTTGTTCATGGACAAATGGACTGATACATCAATTGCAACACCTCCTCCGAGGTCCAATTGTATTTCCGAATTTCGTTCATATATATACGTCTAACCTATACCTAAATAATACTCATAACTAAACCATAATCCTATAATCGAATAAGCGAAAAGATCAATTCTGATACGATTGAAATCCAAATAAAAAGTATCGAAAGTAACCTATACTTCAACTTCAAATAAGTTAACTGATATTATAATTATGGCTACTTCACTTTTTAGGATCTGAGTACAGTTCAACAATTGGTCGCGTTGAGCGGACGAAACCGTTGTGCAACTGTTGCGGAATACACGTTCTGGAGCGGTCGCTTTTAATTTGTCCTAGTAATAATAATAAACATTTTATTCACCAAAAATCAATATATATTCTTCAATGCAAGGTAGCGGTAAAATGATTCGGTTTGTGCTTGAGGATGAGAAAGTTTTTCCTTTCTCTACAGAAATAAAAAATGCTGACAGAGAACGTTCAACATGTTCCAGACAACTACCGATACCGATAGGTAACGTTAACTCTTTGTGCTTCGTCCGCTGAATACGATCATTGTTTACTATTCTAATATAAATTTGGTAAATACTATAAAATCTGCTATTTATGGCTCACTTTTTCGGAAATAATGGCTTCCATACAAAAGAAAGATTAGGCAGTCTCGGACTTTTCTTCAAGCCTTTTTGAGGCAAACAAACCTATGGTACATTATCTTCGTGGTACTTTAACGGTACGCCCAGATAGCTTTCAGAAGGCAGAAATTTTTCCAGTTTGTCGTTGTATGGTTGTTTTCTGGCAAAATTACACAAAATCTTTGAACATTTTAGCCTATTCTTATGGTTGCTCATGGGGCGCTGATGCAACAATACTTCGAACAGCAGCACTAGCTTTGTTTTTTTCTGCTGCCGAATATTGTTACCCTGTTTGGTTGAACAGTCTTCATGTAAAAAAAAATTGATGCCCAACTAAATTTTTCTATGAGGAGTATTACTGGTACTATCAAATCTATACCTACTCCTTGGTTACCAATCCTCTCAAATATTGTCCCTCCCCATATTCGAAGAGGCACAACAGCTTTGAATCTTTGGAACAAATTTTATTCCATTAGAAATTTATTTCCCATACTCAATTATATTCCAGATAATAAGGTCCCCAGATTGAAGTCGCGAAAACCTTTTCGGTCAAATTTTCTAATTGTTATGAATAGAATGGACAAAGAAATTTGGCAATCCGAATGGAATGTATGCAATTTTTAAGCTATTGCATAGCTTTTATTTCTGGCTTCGAGCGCGGCGACCGAATGTAGAAATTCCGTAACGAAAAAACCTAAAACAGCCGTGTATCGTCGGTTCAGTTCGGCAGACTTCGGCACGGTGTTTGGGTGCTTGAGACTAGACGGATGCGTGCAATCACTCTAGCATTGCAAAATGAAGTCGGCAATCTCGCTATTCTCATTGAATTACGAACGGCAAATATTTCATTAACATCGGATAGAAAATGTATAGCCAAACGCAAACATTTTCCATTAACTTCAGCTCTTGCTCTAACTATACATAAGTCGCAAGGTGGAACTTTTGACGAAATAGTATATGGGGTTAGTAAATCACATCTCAGGAACTCGTCTATGTTGCACACTCTCGGGTTACTAATATTGAAAAATTTTATATTACGACAAAAAAATGATAATTCTGCATTAAAGTTTTATCATAATCGAAGGCAAGCTGCATCGACTGCATCTTTGTTGCAAGAATTCAAAAGACTGTCTCTAAATAGTGTTCAGACGATAGCTCAAAGTGTCTTAGATTTTATTAGTCATAGAAATGGCATTTCAATAATGACTTCAAATTGCCAAAGTCTATATAGTCACAAATACGATTTACAGGATTCAGTTACGAAACAAACCAATGTGTTACTTCTTACCGAAACATGCATGACACGTGATAATCCGATTGAAAAACCTAATTTCAATTGTATTGTTCAATTCAAACGAGATACTGTTCTAAGAGATGGGGTAGCTATTTACGAAAATAGTAATAATGTTACTAATATTATGACTCCGAATATTGAAATAAATATTGAAGACGTTAGCGATGTTAATGTTAGACGCTCATTTGTTGGAGATATTTGTGCATGCTAATGCAAACTCAGAAATGGCCTACACATAGTTATGGTAGTACAAATGGTAAAAAATTCCCACCCATCTTGGCTGGCGATTTCAACGTTAACTTCGCTGATGAAAAATAAGAGCGGTTGACAACTTTTCTTTCGGAAAAATTGAATTTAACAATGAATAATGATCCACAAGAATCCACAACAAAATATGGGACCACTATTGACGCGGTATTTTCCAGATATTTAGAAGACATTGGGTCGGTTTCACAAAACTACAATTGTGCGATTAAAAAACCTTATGTAAATTCGAACCAATCGAATCACTCATTTTGAAATTTCAACGAATCGCGTGGCTCCAATTAATTTAACGGTACAAACGAAGTTTCATGAAACCGACCCATTATGTCTCAAACTTATGTTTCTTATTTCAGTTACCATAAACCTGTAGTTTCAATGATAAACATTTCTGAATAACCTACATGTATTGTAAGATTAATGAAAAAATAATATTTTAAATCAACAATATCATCTTCTTATTTTTGAATAGATGCTATGCAATGGCTTTACCGCGGCAGTCCCCGAGTGCCTCACGTGTTTTTCAATAAAGATCTTATTACTGATCCTTCCATCAGAGTTCCTGATTTTGACTTTCCTAGGAGAATATGGTCTGTTCTAAATCGTATTAGAACAGGCCATGGACGATGCAACAGCATGTTCTTCCGATGGAATTCGGTTGAGAGCCCTAGTTGTGAATGTGGGGAAAATGAGGAAACTATAGAACATCTTATAAATACTTGTCACTTTTCTAAATTTCAAGATGGTTTCGAGGCTATACATAAAGTAACTAATGCATTTCTGAAATGAGGTTCCTAATTTTGTCTTTTTTCATTTCAGAATGAGAATTGCGAGTCGTTTTGTGAAGAATCTGTTCATCTGAGTCCATAGACGGATAACATGAAGATGGTTTCTTAGAATACGCTGATGTCTTTCAAGATTTCTCTGATATTTGATATTTTTAGTAAATTTTTTTTCTCACCGGCGAGGTAAGGATTTTTTTGTTATTTACGAGGAAGAGCTACAATTATCCACACATACTCAAATCCTCAAAAATCCTTCATAATTTTAGTAAGATAAGATACAATAGAATATACCTATCCCAATGGGAGTATCTCCAGCTTTCATCTTGAAATAAGATTTTAGATTTATTCTATGCAGATATTCTGACGTTTAAATGAAAAACGTTAAATCCCTAAGATTAAAATTCAAGCGCATTGGTTCACCTTCCAGAATTGCGAATTGTTCGGTCCCTGCTGTCGGTTTGAAATAGGTTATATTGAATTCAAGTCACTTGAACCTTGGGAACTTGTCCTGGATAATCCCCCCTCAAGAACAGCTCTCCCCTTGTTCCCTTCTTCCCTTTTACGACTTGTCTTTATTGCGTTCTAGTCAACTATAAAAAGAAGGGCACTTTTCCCCATGATTTTCATACTGGAACCAAAACGAGTTCGTTTATAGGAACATGTGTATAGAACGTGACCAATTTCTACGGGCTCTTTCATCGGGTAGAAGAAATAAAAAATTAATGGTGCCTTTCGAGGGGTTCTTTTTATGGATTGTTAATAATGGACCCGACGCCAGATCCCTGCATGGAACCTGTTAATTTTGTACATTAATTGTTTAATTGGAACGTGCTTGATCGAGAAACGTTCTCCCACAAAGCTTCTTTGTGTTTTCACGTAGAGACAGATGCAATAATACTGCTTGAGTGGTTCTGCTTTCTCATTTTCTTCATCCCATTCCTATTCTACCGAATCTTGTTTCAACAGAACTAGAGCTATTTTTGAGATCGACTTTGATCGTAATTTTACACTTTGCGATGCTAATAACTATAGTCCGTTTCAAAATGATTGCCATCTCGGGCGGCTGTGGAATCTCGAAAATATGTTGGTAATATCCCATCAGTAACTTTTGAGTTCTAGGATTTAGGTTGGTGTTGATTGAAAACACTAAGTATTGACATTTCAGAGTTTGAATTAACCTCCTTTCGATTTTATTTCTGTATGCTTATGTTCTTGATTGAATCGAAAAAATAGTTTTGAATTTGAATATTTCTCAAGTATTACCGAATTGAAAATGGCTGGAATTCATCAAGATACCTCTCGCCTCGCCTAACTACAAGGAAACGTGAAGCAGTTTCCGTCGGTTTTGCGAGTTTTTCAACAATTCAGCAGGTTTCTGCCAGTTTTAATCGCGTTTTTCTAGTTATTCAGGTAACAATCATTTACTTGTTCGAGGTGTTTTCGATTTTTTCGAATAAATAAATACGTTCTCAAATTTCACCTAGAACTTTCAGATGAGTGTTGGAGAGAAAGAAGGCAAGACAAGCCATTAACGGTCAGAAGTGAGCAGTGGATGGAAACCTATTCCACATGATTATATCTTCAAAGAGACATTATACGACGTTATTCTTTCTAAAATCAGAAACAATGAATAAATCAGTTTGTACATATTTTTTGAACTGCCTGAAAAGTAACCGAGTTTTAATCAAAATCAACATTTGGTATATTATTTAATGAAACATGAAAAAGACAGTATTAATAAAAATACAAATAATAGTGATCTATTTTATAGCATATCACACTTCCACTGATTCACAATTTGTCAACAAATATTTTCTATTTGTTTCAACAACTTGGCTATGGAATCATAAAGTTATGTCAGCTTTATTATACTTTCTTTTCCTCAATACCTACTCAGAAAAAATGACACAGGGTGAGAACTTGGCTGAATTTTCGATAGTAATCAAGATTCCAAAATTTGCGGAAGAGTCTTCATAGAGAACGAACTTTTAGTTATCCTTGATTATTTAATGAATGATATCTCTACATTGGAGTTCCTCGAAAGCCTCCAAGAATTCCACGCTATTTTTATTATCAATCCTGAATTTCCAATTCCCATGCTTGATCCTTGATCTACAGCGAAATAGTGTGGGTGTGTATATTTTAGTCATCATCTCAGCTTGTTTTTCTTTTGTAATTGAAGCTGAGTTTGAAAATGTGTCCAACAATGACGAAAATAATATTATTCCACAAGAAAATCTTCAAATTTATTTGCCTTGAAAAATATATTCAATCATTTTATAGGTTATATTGATATATTTCAATCTATGATGAACCCACAGAAATTTTTAGTTACTTTTTGTAACTAGAAATAAAGCCCCGGCTGGAATTCCATGGCTTGCTCTGATGACAATTATTTTGAAACGGACTATATGTATCTTTATATATTGAAGAAAATTGGAACAGAAGATGGAAAGAATTTCGTGAGAAGTCAAAAACAAATTACAATTTATTCACCCCGAGTCTCGCCCCAAGTATACCAACTAATTATTGGCTCCAAAATTTTAACGCCCGTAGAAAATTCGTAACCACAATTACAAGGATGAAATTTGCACATTGTTGTTGTCCAGTTCATTTGTATAAGATCAACATCCTACCATCTGACGAGTATGAAGCATGTCATGTGAGAGTTGATTTGGATCACATTATTATTGGATGTGGAAAATACTCTGACGAAATCAAGAATTTTTACATATTATTAACAGATAAACTTAAAGTTAACAGACCTTTTAATATAAATCACTTAATTGCTCTTGAAAATTTAGAAATTTACCACCTAATAATACTGTTCCTCACTAAGATAGGCCTCAAAATCTTATTTATACACCTGTACCGCTCTTAAATATTTATAATATTGCTATTTATTTATTTGTTTAATGCTCATATATATTCATATTATTTACATATTTATACAACCTTTCTATTCATTTATTTTTCTAAATTTATATGCTCTTATAATGAATACTTACAGTGAATACTCGTAATTATTTGTAAACTAGTTAATAATGACTGCACAATTCTGTATATGAATTTGTGACTGGCTGCATGACCACCGGTCTAAAGCCAAGTAATAAAAAAAAAAGACTTTGACGCGTACTCATATTATAAGAGAGGTTTCTTGTATAAAAAAAATGATGAAAAGATATAGTGGTGATTGACTTTCATAATGAGATATAGCAACTCTGAAAACATCCCACTAAAATTTCTCCGAGCATAGGATCTATTTCTTAATCTTCGAAATAATGTAGCAGAAATTTAATTCTATAAATCTTTTGGACACAGTTGCATTTAGCAAAATTATCTAGGTTTTTCAATGATGATGAATACTTTTCAATTACTGTAAAATTGTTTATGAAATTTTTCACAGCCTCTAACTTTGCAACCAGCAGAGAAGGTGGGGAAAAAATTGTGTTTCCTCTTGCCTCAGGAGTCTTCTGTTAAAAGTAATGAACAAGTCAAAAATTCATCTTGTTTATAGCATTACAACGTCAAATATACAGGGTTATTCACGAAAATGGCTCTATAGGATATGTTTAGGAAAGACACAAGATTCAGGATTGAAATTCTAAAGGTGAGCTTCAAGTAAGAAGACAGATTCTTGTATATTTTTGGAAGGTTCTAGGACTTCCGGTTTTTCCGGAAGTGACATCAACGTTCGTTTTTCAAATGAGAAGTCCCATTTTTCATTGCATAAATAGATTCTCTATTGAATTCTGAGACTCTCTGATTCTGAAAGTTTGAATTTTCCGAGAAAATTCTCTATAATGAGAAAATACGAAAAAAAATCCCAAAATTGAACTATGTGATGATACAGGAGGTCACAAATTCTTTGTCACAGTTAGAAGTGACGAAACATCAAAAAATCGTTTTTTTTTCAAATTGGAACCCCATTTTTTCGAAGCATTTCCGAAATCTTCGTCGAAAAATAATAGGAGCATACGGCCAAGACTTTTATCCCAGAATGAATATTTTTCGAGATCTTCAGGAAAAAGGATTATCATTCCGAATGTGTTTTTCTACTGGAAAATAATTAGCGGTGAACTGAAATTTTTGGAAATGTCTGTTATCAAGAAAATATTTTCTCGAATTTTCTTGAATTATCATCTGTAATGCGAGAGCCCTGTATAAGTGAAAGTGGTCAGGCTTCAGGAATATTTAAGCTCGGTAGAAAATGTCGAACAATATCATAATCCCAATTTTCAGATTTCAAATAGGTCCAGTTCTCCACTAATAGGTGGTCGATATACTACTAGGTACTAATAGGTATATGATATAACAACAACATCAAATTAAAATATAATAGAGACGAAAATATTCTTATTCAAATTTGATTTTTTTTGACAAATTATTAAGAGTCAAGGCTAATGCCTTCAAGGGGCTCAAAAAATTCATTTCACATATGTAAAAGTATCAAATTTAAGTCACACTCTGATGAACATTATTCCGAAGAAAAATTGAAAAATTGAACACAATACAAAAAAAAAAGACTAAACCGTCCATTTCATGATTCCAAGGTAGTTTTGAACGAATACATACTAGAATTCACCATATACTTGATGGAATTGCATACCAAACTTGAAGAATTCTATTCGGTAAAAAGTATTGACTAGATATTTGGAAAATCTTCAGAATTACAATGAGTAAAAAAATTGTCCTGACATCAGAATATTTGAAATGAATATTATAATTTATCATGTGCTTTCTTTTCTAATGAACCAAGATCAGCTGAATGTACCTACAAAAACAGGAAAAGATATGAGATAACAAAATATTATTTTTTGTGACGAATGCCCAGCTTTTTACATAGGTCAGACTGGCCGTTCTCGTAAGATAAGGGTTGATGAACATAGAAAGTCAATTCTTCAAAACAAATTGACAACTGGTTTTTCTGATCATTGTATCACTTGTAACCATTTCATAGATTTTAATAAAACAAGAATATTGCATGAAGGGGAAAAAAGCAGATGCCTAGATCTTTTAGAAATTTTGGAAATATCTTCTGCTTCAAAATATAAACAACCAATTGTGAACGATCAATTAGATTTCCGCTTATCTCCGGTTTTAACATCTGCTGTTTGATGTTTATTTCTTTGACTTGTGCGTTTACTTTTCAGTCTTGAGAATGGGATAAAACCCGAAACATGTCGACTTATTAGATGTTTAATTTATTAAATATTGTGACCGTAGTCTCGTGTTCTTTTATTTTTCAATTGGGAAAATATTATGCATGCCTATAAATAGGTAGGTAACCTATTTATAGTCTGGTACCTCTACTTTACAATAAAAACAGTTTTTCAAGGAACATTGAAGAAACTAAGGCAAAACCAAATTTCAGTAAAATATGGAAAAATTAACGCGAAGCAAGCCCATACCACTCTGCTGTATGTTTACAAATAGAAATAATATCATTCAATACTAGCTGTCTCAAATGTGTGAAATTATTTTAACAGAGCATTGTGATTTTTTGTTGTTTTTTTTTCTCATTAGTTGTCTGCGTGCAATTCTTGAACAATTTTTTGCATATGTACTGGCTGATCACGTACAAGGTCTAAACTTTTGTGGCAAATAAAATATTTATTTTCAATTATAACAATCATTTGAAATTCCACAAGAAGTAAAAATTCAAAATTGAAAATGATGATATCGGAGTTCACGAAAGTATTGTTAAAGTTGAAATTGGGAAAACGTAAATCTCAATTTTTTTCAGCCCTAATAGAAGCTACGTTGAAAAATAATGTAGGTGTGAAAATAACACCAATGCCCTAAAATTCATCTTTTCTGATGTTGTAGTTATTGTATCCGTCGATAAAAAAGGCACAATATTTCAATATCATCGTGAACTTTTCATCGAATCAGACCGTAACTACTGTACGTATTGAACTGAAAATCCATCAGCTTAATGGGTTCAAGATCATCGATTTTGCTCAAAGATGATAATTTCACCATGATATCCAATAACACGATACCTACATACAAAAACACTTGCAATTACACTCAACAGAGCGAACGTTTACATGATTCATATGCCCGATAATTATCTATTGAAATCAGTCATCATTTATGTTGACAGGTAACTACAGATGTCCGTTGGTTAATGCTTGCAATTAGTCATTAGCTTAACAACTTTCTAATCAATCGATTGGAATTAAATGTGGGACGCCGATATAAGTGGTTACAGTGTATTTCTGCAAAAACTACTTCTTCATTTGGAGGCCGGCTGTCATTTCATGTTACCCGTTTCTTCTAGTTGTTTTCAGGGAATTTAATTACTCGTTTATACTCAGTTTAAGAATTATTGTCGTCACAGCAGAACTTAAATGTCAACTCGCTGCTTAATTTCTAACTAGTAGTGGTTGAAAAATTTTATGGTTCCATCACAGAAACAAGGAACATAGATGTTACCTAGAGGAGTATTTATAATTTTTCGAAGAATAGCAGTTTAAATTTGCCGAGCTTCATGACAATTTTATATTCTAAATAAATGAATACTCTATATAAGCAAATTAAAAGAAAGTGTTTTGGTACAATTAAATGAGACACTTTAAATTACATCCAATAACATTAAAAGTGATTGTTTAAATTTTTTCATGATAAAACAGATGAAACTATAATACTAATTGGCAAAGCAAATTTGCTTCGAAAAATGGTGTGCCTGGAAATGATTGGTGGAGTTCTGGAAACTATTTCAATCATTTTTTCAGGCCACTAATATGAGTAGTTTGAGTTTTGCTCCAAATTTATCATGACGTTCGAAAAACCTCGAAATTTTCGGACTGTTTTAGGTTTTTCCCGAATAGCTCCTAAACCAAGCACTTTATCAGAAACTTCATTATATTCAAGAGTGTTCAGTTAAATGCTGCTTCTAAGAAATGCTACGACATTATATTTTGAAAACGTGGTTTCATAGAAATCATACGTCAGAATATGGCAATTTTTATTTTTTTTGAAAAAACACATTTTTTTACACGTAAAATATCTATGAAATTACGAGCTTAAGAACGAAATGTCATAGAATCAGAGTTGTAGACCATCATATTATGATGAAAACGTGACCGCACCCTTCCAAACCACAATGTTAAATCGCGCAGTATCTCATCCTGCTAAGGATGCTGATCATTTAATCGTAGCTAGTGGTATTGAATTTGCTCAGCAGTCTCATGAGTGTGTGGATATTGTTTAGGAGGACACTGACCTTCTTGTAATTTTGACTCTTCCAGCCCCTATGTGTACCAACTTTTTTTTACTAGGGCCTGGCAAAGGCAAGCAAGTCTATGTGGTCAATTCTTCTTAGCTCTACAAGTTTTCCTCTATTTCGAAAAACACTATATTGTTCCTTCATGTTTTTAATGGCTCCGACACTACGTCATCATTATTCGGTAAGGTAAAGGAAAAACGAAATTTCTAAAGACGTTGGAAATAACTCAAACATGCTAAAAGCAGCAGGATTGTTCAACAATTCTAATGCTTTCGCCGATAAGGTTGACGAGGCAAGAAATAAATGCATAGCAGCCCTTTATTGAAATGATTTCAAGCAATTAAATGTATTGCGATACGATTTGTTTGAAAAATTATTAAGCAAAACTTCAATTAATCTTGCGTCTTTGCCTCCAACTGAAGCAGCTGCTCGACAGCACTCGCTTAGGACGTATTTACATGTAATAACAATATGTACTATATTGTTCTTAGTTAGTAATAAGTCGTATTGTTAGTTATTAGGTTATGAGTCCCACGTTTGTTATTATAATTTATTTAGTGGATTTCCAACGTTTTTAGGACTTTCAGTCTTCTACCGAGAAATGATGACTTAGTATCGCAGCCACTAAAAACATTAAGGAATAATATGTTGTTTTTCGAAACAGAAGAGAATTTGTATTTCAAGTGAAAATAGACAATATTGTCTTGCTTGCCTTTGGAAGGCTTTAGTAAAAAACTGTTGGTATACTTGTTTCATTCATATTCTTTTATGTCTTAAGGGATCAACAAACTTATTATTATTGTTACATAAGAGACTGAGCAGTCAAAATCACAAGAAGTTCAGTGTCTCCCCCCGCACACTCATGGGACTGCTGAGCAACGTCAACAGGACTAGCATGATCAGCATCCTCAGCAGGATGAGCTACTGAGTGATTTTACATTGTGGTTGGGAGGGAGATGGGTTATATTTTTACCACAATATGGTGGTCTACAACTCTCATTCTATGATATTTCGTTCTAAAACTCGTAGTTCCGTAGATATTTTACATTTTAAAGTGAAAAATGTGTTCTTTAAAAATGTGTTAAAGTTTGCCATATATCGATGTTTGATTTCTATAAAACTAATTTTACAAAATGTAATGTCGTGGTACTTTTTAGAAGCAGAAGTTAATGCTGAACACTTTTGAAAATAACACAGCTTTCGATAAAGAGCTTAGTCTACGAGATATTCAAGAAAAATCTGAAATAGTCCGAAAATTTCGTGACGACATACGTTCCAATGAGAAACTGGATCAAAACTCAATCTACTCGTATCAAACGCCTAAATAAATGATTAAAACAGTTTCCCGAACTCCACCAATTATTTTCAGACAAAAAAGTCTAATTTGCTTGGTCTTTAATGTCAGAAATTGAAAATTTTTATCATCAATATTCAAAAATTATTACTTATGAATATTAAAAGTAATCGTACCAATAAAAAAATTTTTTAATTGATTTCTGCTTCAGAGACTGGAAGAGAATACCCTAAACCAACTTAGTTTCAGAAAAAAAAAATTATTTTGTACTAAAACAAAATTTCACTTGAAACTTTTAGCAGATTTGAAATAGTCCAAAAAGTATAGAAAAAAGCAGTATATTTTGTTATCCTTCATTAGTTTTGGTTAGTCCCGATTTAATTTTCATTCCGTGGAAGGTTCTTGATTCCGAATCAAAAACAATCTGTGCCATGCAGAGCTTCGATTATTTAGGAGAAATGCCTCGACTGACAAGTGATTCCACCTTTAATGATCCCATTAATATCTGAGAAAAAAATTATATGGCTTATAAAACTGAGTGCTGAATGAGTAACTGGCCATAAAATCGGGTTCTATGCCTGAAATGCCAGCAACAACGTCGGACATTATCAGAACATCAGAAGTAGACCAGATGAAATGTCATTCAAGTAAACAAGTTGGTATTTCTTTCAAGCTGGTTTTAACTGTGAAGAAATGTTAATTGTATGTAGTGGGTTACAAGGTATTGGATAACCTCTACGATAAAAATTAAATTCCCAATAAATTCGTAATTGTGACTCAACTTTCCATAAAATTCATGGGTTCCTCATCCATAGTTTTGGACAATTTCTACTTTTCTTGAATAGACTAATGCGAGAATGACATTTGTCACTGTTTAAAAATTATTCCTGTTTTGTATCCTGGAAAAGTTGGAATTCAATTTGAATTCATTAGGGAATTCGGCAAGAACGACTAGTTTGAACATACCCTTAAGTTCTCGCACAATTTCCACAACCAATTTTTGGTCGTTATAACGGCTTCTGATGTCGTTTATGTCAGATTCTGATTTCCGGAATTTTTATTTCAAGATCCTTTCCGTATAACTCTGTAGTTACGTCGAATGATGTTTTCAGTTTCTCGTATATTTTTTGCGATTGTTCATATCGATATCTGTGATCAATTATTCGCTTATTCTCCATCAGAAATATGAAGAAGTTTACATAATCTGAGTTCCTCTAGTCTAACCTTGAAAAAAATTTTCAACGTGTTTGGAAATTTTGAAAAAATTACTGTTTACATTTTATAATAATATCTTGTACTTCTATATATTTTATATAATGTTAACGGCGAGTTCAGATTTCAAGATTTCAACTCTTATTTTTGAGTGAAAATATTGCCTTCATAAAGAAAAATATTAAAAAACAAACTTGAAAATGGTTATCGAAATGAAATTCAACTTTGGTGAGAACATAACATGTTGAATAAACTGGAAGGTATAATGAGAGTCTCAAACTTAGAATTCAAAAAACGGCAAAATTAACGATTTTTTCAAATGAAAACAGTATTTTTTTCCACTCGCGTACAATTTGAAAGGTGGAGTGTTTTGAGGTTTCTCTAAACCTGAAATGAACCATTTTCGAAATATTCAGGAATAACTAATGCTAACAATATAATAGCATATTATAAGAATCTCTGTGACTTCATTCAAAATAATTTTCCATGCTTTCAAGTTGAAATTTCTCAAAAACAAGTTCATTGTTCAAAGTGAACGACTACCAGTTCTTTTACAGTTTGTGATGAAAATAACTAGTTATTTTGCAGAAATTGTGACATACATATTGAAAGTTCAAATTTTAAAGAAAATCTCGTACAGTAAGTTATACAACTTTTTGAATTTCTATTCAGATAAATCAGAATAGAAAATTAAATTGAAACACATGTTCAAAATTTCGTCCACCCATTTCCAAACATTTTTCGCACTCTCAATATTTTTCGAGGGGTGGATTTCCTTATTTAAACAGTTATTTTTAAATATCTCCAAAATGGGCCATGCAGAGATCCGTTGAAAGACTCTACTCATTTTTCCCTACAAATTGATACGTAAATGAAAGAAAAAACTGTTTTCTTCTGAAAGAACCGAATTTTTAGCTTTTTTGAATTCTAACTTTGAGACGTTCATTTTATATCAAAACGTTATGTTCTCTACAGAGTGACGTCGAATATCTTTTCGGTAAATCCTCAATGTTCTACAAGCCTCAATTTTTAATGTTTTTCAAAAAACAGTGGATATTCGACGACAACTCTAGATGGTTATAGGAAAATATACAAAAAATGAATGTTGGCATTCGAAGATATATCCGAAAAAGTCATAATATAGACAGTGTTTCATTAGAAATAAGAAATGTGATACGATTTCAGGTGCAAGCGATAATCACCGATATCCAACTATATCAGAAATAGAGGTCTTCTTGGCCTTATATCTTCAGAATAAACTTGGAAATTATCGAATTATTATTTTTCCTTTTTTCAAATGGACACTAGCGGTGAAAAACCCTTTATAAAAATTGAGCTAACAATTTTCATATTTTGTTGCTTCCAGGGGACTGGAAATATAAGTCAATATAGACTTTATTTTTTTGGAATGATCGTGAATGCAATTCATAATTTATATGACAACGATTGAAAAGTTCCTGCGTGGTTTGACGCACAAGTGACCCTACAGATAGGCACATAATCTTTTTTTTTAGTTTTAGAAGTAACCAATATTCAAATTATTCCATGTCACCGAATTATGAATGTTCAATAGCTTTCCTGAAGAATTTTAAAAATGAACAAATGTTGAAATTTTCAACTTTAAAAGACTTTCAAAGAGATGCTTATCTAGAACCTTAGTCGGTTTATGTTATTCGGATAGATTAGATAGAGAAAGTTGTAGGTATCCAATTTATTGTTTCATTCCATGTGCGCTTACCATATCGTCAGCCTAATTCATTAACCTGCTGAGTTCATTGATTTAGAATTAATTTGTCAGGTTAAAAAATTAGTCCGACGATTTGTAAGTGACATTCTTTGAAGCGAAACCATTATTATTATTATTATTTTTTTTTTTATTCATTTCGGCGGCATCGACTGCTGAGGTCAGTAGCAGCATTTCCCAGTTCAATGCGTTGAACAACATATTATTATTATCATTATTATTATTATCATTATTATCCTCGATTCTATTCACGATAGTATTATCAGAAGTTCCTCCTACTCATGAGCAAACTTGTTTACCAAGCTCTCAGTTACACTTGGAGAGACTAAAGAAGAAAGCTTTGTTGATAATTGTAAGCATATTCTCAAACAAGTAGAATCGGCTCATATTCCAACACGAATGCGAAATTCGTAAACGAGCGACGAAGGAGCGAGTTTTGGAAAGCATACGTGTTGGAATTCCCTTCTGTCACCAGTATTAGACGATATTTTATCTATTTCAGTAGAATACTCTCGAGATTCAAATATATGAATATAACTGAAAACCATGCTGTAAAGAGTTTATTACAGCACTGCTTTTAGAACTGTAATGAACTCATTACGATACTGAAATGAAGAAAATGAGTTTTTCCCAAAATGGTCGTCTGTTGTTCGATAAACTGCGAACTTTTCAACAGATGGTCTAAAATGGACGATACCACTATATGCGAACGGATAATGGCGAATTCATTAATTCATTCGACGGAACACAAACATTGAAGGATGGGAAACATCATTATCCCGGTTGTTTAATATTAATGTCCCGCAGAATTCGCGATTCGACACTATCGCTCCAAATTTCTATTCAAAGAACCGCCTGACAAATTCCCCGCTCCGACCGACCTACACGCCGTCAATAATAAAACTGAGGATGTCACCGAACGCCCGAAAGCCGTCTGCCGCATTAACATAAGTCAGTAGACGTTCCCCCAATTCCTTTGACATGATCTGGCCATTTGAATTTACGAGGACTTTTCTAATCAGGTATTCCGGCGGGCCGGGGGATATTTATGAGGAAATTATTTCCAACTTCATACGAATGCAAATGAGGGGAGCGGGCGGGGACGTGGCTGTCGTCACGAAACAATTGACTATTCACGGGACGATCGACGCTGCATTATTGAATATTTCGGCGGCGAGGTGGATTTTCTCGAAATTGGAGGGGACCTCTATTTGGCGGCTTTCTAGATCGCCTGCATTCTTCCGCGTTTTTCTATGAACAAAGGACGAATCCACGAATCCAGGGATTGGTAATTTAGAAATCAGGTCGCCCTATGCTTTTTTGAATCGGAAATATCCCCTCTGCTGTTTTTTCCAAATAGTAAAATATAGATATATCAAATGAAAGGACGATTGCACGTTGAGTGGTGTGACTGAAAAAAGAATTTGTTAAGCTATAAAGCAAAACATACTCTATGCGACACCTCCGGCGTTAGCTGGAACTAAGCTCGAAACGAGTATTCGTTTCGACAGTTAGTACATGAAAGCTTTGTTTTTTGTTTATTTTTACGTTTTTATTGCGATGAAAAGATATGCCTAAGAAAAAAACCGTGAAAAATTGTTGTGTTCATGGATGTAATTCGAAAAAATCTAGGAATCCTGAATACCATTTTCATTATTTTCTTAGTAAAAATCAAAATGTTTAAGTAACCAAAAACTAGAAATCTTAGAGGGAATTAATAGACGTATATCCTGGGAGCATGTTTTGATAATGGAATAACCTGTATCTAAACATATTTAGAGTATGCTCACAACATTTCCGATCAGAAGATTATGGAATGGAAACAGGCAAGAGTGGAGGAAACTGATGTCAATTGAACACAATGCTTCATATGTTTTGAATTATTTCAGAAACTCTCACTATGAAAACATTTCTGATACTGGAGAAGAAAGCTGTACCTTCATAAAATCTACCAAAAAAAGCAGTTCAAGTCAAGACATTTTAAGTTTTTGTTGAGATCGTTCTTGTACAATAATTTTCATTCTTATCGAAATAAATAACTTTGAGTCTACTTGATATTTTTGAATATATAGAAGTGTCAACACATCAAGGAGCCTAGTTGAAAGTGAAAAAGTGCTGAATTTAGGCCATATGATAATGTGCAATAAAACTAGGGGACATCTGAGTGTGATTCTCTTGATTGTTGCAAAAATGAACTTATGCTCAGCAATGATCAAATCTATATGTGGAATTTAAACAAAATTCCGAGAATTGGCAATTTTAAACAATATATTATACATATATGTATCAATTCAATATTAAAAATAGCTTGATAGTATTTTTGATCATTTAGCAACGGAAAAGGTGCAATCAATCGATAGAATAGTTGAATAATTTTATTTTATTACAACTGCAGTCTTCGACACAAGTGAGATGCAATGAATGAATAATACATTAAAATCTAATTCTGCATACTAAGGTTCTCTGGAGAATGTGCATTTTTATTCAAAATTCATCACCCATTTATTTTCGTAGATTTTTTCCCTTCCTAAACAGAAAAAAGTAATAGCTTCTATTGAATGAATATATTGTTCATGCTGATCATCAATTACATTACAATCATGAATGTTTTCATATTCTGATAGGTCACAAACTAATTCAACTTTCTCGTAGTTTTCATCAAATATGGACAATCCTAATGTTTTCTGTTTCGTACATTTCATTGTTATGGAAAAAAAAACAGCAGAGACAAAACTAAACAATGAAGTTTACCTTCACAATCAGTAGAATTGTCAAAATATTTTGTAGTAAGTACAACCTTGTAGAATAGCAGGGCTAAAATATGCTTGCAAATTCCAGACAATCTTACTTGGTATCTGTATACAATCTTGTCAACCTTCACACCATAATTTTTAAAAGACATCATATCCTCAATATGATGGGGTCGTCCTTGTAGAATTCCAATGTTTTGAAATAATTTTTTTCCCACATAGAATCAAATGATTGCATTGCAACACTTGCTCACCCTCTACACAGCATCTATGAGCATGTAAATATTAGAAAATTTCCTGTAAATTGAGGAACCTTCGGTAAACATTTTGCCAGGTGATCTGAAAAGGATTCAAAATTGAATAGTGCCCACCTCAATATTTTACATGAAATATATCAAAAAGCACAATATTACCTATACTTACACATACAATATAACCTACAGGATCCACAATTAAGGAAACAACTTCGATTATTGATAATCAATAAATGTTGAAACTTAAAAATCCTATAGATCCCAAATAGAAAGCTACTGTTAACACGAAACAATTCTCGTTTCGGTAAACAGCCAATTTTTTATGACAAAATTAACAATTTGTGATTGGTGTCAGGTTCTCAATCTTGAAATAATAAATCGATTCAGTCGAACTGCTCAATGTGCAATCGAATACAGTAGAGGGATGTGGAGTGTAAAGGGTGAAGTATTTGTCCCTAATTTTTCATGAACCCTTTTCTGGTAAATTCTTCACAGTAATCGGAAATTTGTTGAAAATCTTGATTATTTTATGCAATAGCGTTATTGGGTCGTTCATGTACCTGGTATCAAACAAGTGGCAGAATTAATGCCACAGCAAGATGTTTCTTCTGAGATGAATATAGTTCTAACTGTTCTTAACCTATATAAAAAGATGGCGTTGCCCTTAGGGGTATACCAACACGCTTTGAAAATTAGTAAATAACCTGTTGGTACCATTTTGTCGAAACCACATTTTTTCAATCTCCTCAACAAAAAGAAAATTTGAAACAATTCAGTACATACAAGATCTACGTGAGAAACCAATCCAATTTGTTTTCTAAGACAATACTCAAAAAATTAACATATTTTCGACATTTTCTGCTACCAAATCCCAAACTAGATGTTTCCAATTTATTTATTTTTAAAACAATTTTCCAAAATCAACCTTCAACCTCACTAGAAGCGACTTCTTTCTTTTCAAGAAGATCCTCCATACATTTCGATACAATAACGATAGAAGTGTCATGACAATAAATGTACAAACAGTTGCAATTTTGCAATGCTGAATGTTCAATACTCATATTGTTCACATAAAACAGAAATAAGAAGGGTCCCAAAACTGAGTCCATACATCACACCCAACTTTTTGCTGAGTGGGTATTTCACCTTTCCAATTAACTTTCGGGTATCTATTCTTCCTAATAAGAATTCAGCAATTTGTTCAATAACGCATCTGATATTGTGCCTTATTTAGAATTTTCAGACGATTGCGGGCCACTCTACCGTGAGAAAATTTTCGATGAAGGTCTTGAACTCCCGTATTAGGCCTTAGCCATACCCCTTCGGTCACCAGACCTATTTTCCATTGAACATACTTCATGAAATTCAATTTCAAGTTTTCCAAAACGAATTTGGTAATAAATTTTATATTTTTGTCATAAACTAATGAAAAACATTTTAGTACTATGAAAGATTTTCATGTTTCTTTACAACTCATGGCATCTCCACTCTTCTCCACTTTTTTATATTGCTACAACAGTAATGACAGGCAAGGCGTATGTCATTTCGGAAAAGTCAATCGAATTTTCTTTTAATAAAGGTATCATTCAACCCCCTTTCCAATTCAAGAGTTCAGGGTTTGCTGTCAACACGCTCAAAGTTTATGTACAAATTGATTGAAATCAACTATATAAAATCTTCCTTTACGAATCAAAGTTTACCTACGTCATTTCCATTTTTTTTAATTGTTCAGGGGGGACGACAAATTAAGGGTTGAGCCTTCCACCTGCCTTGTATTTCTGGTATAATTAAAGAACAATATGGTTTGTTGTGGTCATGATGTGAGTAGAATTTTGTGTTCGTAAAATCAATTGAAACTAATATTCCGACAATTGTTATAAAATTCGTGATACATATGAAAAAGCATTTTTTGCATGGATTTTCAAAAGCCTGTATTTTTCCAACCTAGCTGAATGGAAAAAAATATTACAAACAAACGGAGCTTATTTTGAGAAATCTTCCGTTAAATATTTGTACAAGTCAAAGACTCAACCCTGATACTTCTTCTTCATAAAGACAAGATCATTATGGCCATTGTGACTTTCTTCACCGCTGCTCGAAAGAGCAATTTGCTTGTAAATTTCTCATCAGTGACATTCTTCTCTCAAAATACTGAAGGGTTCTAGCAAATGCACCCAACTTTCACATCTTCACAAAATGTATGAATGATCATCTCGGTTTATTTTCTTTTAAATCTACAGAATTCAGGAAAACTTTGATAAGCCTATTATTATAGCAGTCTGATAAATATGTATATTTTTGTTTTCTTTTTCTTGCTTCGCTTAACTTTCTTTCATATAATGTAATAATGTTTCAGTTCATATATTGGTCTTTCCGAGAATACATTTAGGTACCTTATTAATTCCTGCTTTGTAAAAAATAATGAAATAAGTTCGTTGACTTTTTCATCCAACTTCCTTCAACCTCAACATCGATCTCTCGTTCCCAGAATTGAAAACTAATAAAATGTTACTTTGCTTCCCCTTCGAACGAAATGAATGGCTTCTCCTTTGAAAATTTTTATGACGCACTAGTGAGCAGCAACCTTCAGATCATGTCTTCGAATGAGAACTAACACTCAATAAAATCTTAATGGGGCACTTTCGAAGCTTTTATCTTTTATAGCATTCAGGATTCCTTCTTGGAAGGCGGGCGTCAATACTGGCACCATCCGATGCTTTATTGGAATATGCATTCAATATCTTGGAATTTAATTGGTGAGAATTGTTCTCTGAAAGCAGTCGCTTCTTTTGTATGAAGAATGCCATATGGTGTGCATTGAAGTCCCAATTTTGAAATATCACTTCGTTTTAATTACCCTATCAACTTGATAAAAAGCTTTTCAACTACGGTTGTAGTAGTTCCTTTGGAGATTCTCAATTAAATTCCTCAAATTCAATAGGGAGATCTATAACGTTATTGTACGAGTCTACTATTATGAACATTTCTTGGAATACTATGAATGATACCAATGTTGATATTGGCTCCGTATTTATTGATACATGAAAAATATTGAATTCAATTCCACTTATTTCAGATAAAAAAAAAAACACGACGAACTATTATTTAATTTAGATTGTGCAAATTATTTTTCATGAAAAAATTTTCTAGTGTCCAGATGTTAACGATTTCGAAATATTCGGAAAAGAAATTTTATTACTCAAAGTAAATCTGCCAAGTTTGTGAACACAAAATACGTCCAAGCAATTTTTTCGGAAAATCGGTTGAAGAACATTCAACTTGAAAAAAATGTGGTCGAAGCTCACCGGATTCTTCGAAAAACACAGAAGTTTCTGGAATTCAAATGTCTGGGAATTATGGCTTTCTAGAAAAAATTTATATATTTCCTACAATTTTCTTCATTGAACTGACTTACTGCGATTAAAAATTCAAAAAGTAGATGGCGCCAAATTACCCAAAAAAGTGTTTTTTTACATTTTGAACTGGAAATTTTTTGATTGTAACAGTTCAACTGGAAAAACTGTTTATCTCGAAAAAAACCTACAAAAGTTATATGAAAATTTTTCTTGGTGGAGAAACCATTTTATTGTTTAAATTTTAATTCAATCTTCTCAAATAGTATGAACTGCATAATTTGAAACTAATAATTGCAAAATAATAATGAATTTTTTTATTGAGTCTGAATTACAGTAAGTTCCTTTTTAACGATATGTACTAAAAAGTAACGCACCAAGAAGCTGACAAAACAAGTATGTACAAAACATTTGAAATGGGATTTTCATTGAAGCAACGGTTTTCATAGATTTTTTTTTTACATTTCCCTTCATAACGAGGAATATTCTTGAAGGATTATAGAAAAATTAATTGTGGAAATATATGGAATCTCAATATTATATTAATGATTTCCATTAGAAATTTTTGAGTTGCAGGATTTAGGTTGGAAATGATTAAAAACACTTTCTTATGACATTTTCAAGTTTGAGTTAAATACTGAATATATTTCAAATTTAATTCTATGTCTGATTAACAGTAGAATAATAAGACTGTGTATGTTTTAGTTGGCATCTCAGCTGTTAGCTCTCTTGCAATTGAAGCTTAGTTCGAATGATGAAAATGATATCATTCTTCAGCAATGAAAATATACTTCTGGTGTACAGATTATGAGAATTATAAATATTCTCAACAATTTCCAATTGATGTGCCTTGAAAATTATATTCAGTTATTTCATAGAGTTCTATTGATATATTTTAATCTATAACGAACACACAGAAATTTTTAGTAACTCTTCGTAAGTAGAAATAGAGCACCGGCTACATGTTATACAAGAAAAAAGGTGGAATATCTTTTACAACTAATGAAATACATGTTCATAGAACTTTTCCTTAAATATTCACATATTATTTCTCATTTTCTCATTATAATTTACAATTTTGATATTATCGATTATTTTTTTGTCGATTGTCATTTTGTCAATATGGCGGAACATTTTTAGACATTTTGAGTAAGGAAAATATTGATTTCATTCTAAAAATGAATAAATAAATCCAGATGGTCATAATCGTACACGCTATAACTGATGAACTGTTTATCAGTGAAGACAAATTTTTTGATGAATTTTGTATGATTATTTTAGGAGAAAAAATTATCGACGCTGTTGCGATAAAACATTTTTGTTGCTCAAAAATCAGCTAGGTATATATATGTTGAGGATGATTCATTAAATTTCGAATCAATGGGGGAGGGAGCTATAAGGAGGCTGAATAAAATATTTTTTTTTATTCATTTGTCGTGAATTCTATTGAATAAAGAAACTTTATTCCCCCAAATTCATAACACGGTGTTGTCCAACATCGGACTAGAATCTCAACAAAGAAACTCATCAGCCGTTGAAATTTGACCTGACAATGGACATAAATGATATAGAAAACTCGAAAGGCGTCAACATTCGAACTTACAAAAGGAGAAACCGAAATAATTCCTCTATTTATGCTCGAAGAAGTGTGAAAATTTTTTTCGTCTCAAATTTGTTTTGGTGTCTTCAACATACGGCTTCCTATTCCAGTTGTGACCTGTCAGAATCGGGAAACTGGTACAAAAGAATCCCCTCCGCGATCCTTTCAACAGAAATCGTAATAACTAAGACTACAAAGGCCTCGTACATAAAAGAACTCGTTATGCAGTGATGTTGAAAATGATTCAACACGGTATAAATGCGTGTGCTGCGCCAAGCAAAATGGGTGTTATTAGGATTGTTTTTTCGGTCGAAATAGGATACATTTTTCTTGAGAATATGAAGACGATTAAATGCTCGGAAAGTTCCCGAAAATGCTCGATCGCGAGATTCTTAGATCTAAGGTGGGTTTCACAAAACTCTGATTGCCCGATCAAGCACAGTGAAAATGATTGGAGCCACCGAGATTTGTTGAAATTTCAAATCAATTGATTCGAATGGTTCGGATTCACGTAAGCTTATAGATCGCACAATCGTTTTGTGAAACCTATCTTAAGTCTCTAAAGATTTGGAACTTTCAGAGTCGCTTTTTCTGAGAACACGTCGGTTTCTCGTAAAGTTATTTAATTTTGAAGAAGAGCGATATTATTCCATCCAGGAAGGTAAAATTTCTGAAACGCCTTCCAAGAAGTATTTTTTATTAGTTCGAAGTTTTATTATACGTTTATTGTTAGGCAATAGTTATGTTTTAATATCACGAACAAAATTAAATCACTTTCAACAAGAAAACCATACTTTAATCATATTTTTTGTATAACAAAATGTATAACTACCCTAATTTGATAATAAAACAAGTGAGTTTAGAATGACATTATATTTGAAAATGTATTTTTTTATTTAAATAATCGCAAGATTGTCGTGAATGGCAAACGTTGCCCAACATTATGGTTACTAACAAAAGCTTGTTTACGCATAAAAAAAGCTGTCATTCAGATTGCGTTCTTGTCCAATTTTTGTCTTTGGTTCTTAACAGCTTGATATGTATGTCGAGAGAGGAATAATAATAAAAGAGAATAAAAAGTGATGATTTGGTTGTTCTAGTGGATATTGAAGAGCAACTATGGAACTCCTACCTTAAAACTCAGTTCAGCAGTAGGTGTATACGATATTACATATACCAATTTCCTGGCACGGTGAGAATTTAAAAATGTAGAACTTACGAGAAAAATCAAAAATATGGGGCTCATCAACTTTGGGTAGCAATGGCATATTCAAATAGGAAAATTGAAGCATTGCAAGAAATCAAAAATTCTCACACATGGACAAGTTGAAAAGTTTATAAACGTGACAACAGATAAGAAATACTTGATAGTCAAGGTTGAAACTATTTTCGGATTATTTAATGCCTGTCGGAGTCAAGAATTGTTTGTGTATTTTATTAGTAGAAGATATCGAAATACCATAAATCATGGATAATACAACTTCCAAATTTCTGCATTATTGGGAATTATTTTGACTATTTGCTTAACAAAATTGCGCTGCGTCCTTCTGGTATTAAAATATCGCCTTTTTTCCTGGAATATACGAAGAATAAATGCACTGCCAATCCAGTAGGTGTAAAGACCTACTATTCTGGCCTCATTTCTGAAACTGCACGAACCACAGAAAAAAAAAAGGCTCATTTAATGGCTTTCAACTTATATACTTTTAAGAGTTAAGTTCTTTGAATTTCTCTCATAATTATGTGAAATAAAATGGCAAAATATAAAACATGTGAGTGAAATTTTATATCGAATCTGCCAATATTGGGGCAGATCTATTTGTTATTTTCAAACCAAGACAAATGGCTGTATTTTGAACAATGATTAGAAAGCTGTGAGAAATCTTTTAAACTTAACGATATTAATAATTATGATTATGCACTTTCTTGCCATAACAGTTCATGTAAGTTCGAGGGGTGTTCCTATACCTATTAGTGAAACGAAATGATATTGAATAATTTCATTCAATTCTTGCGATGATCATAAAATGCTCAATTGACCATATTCGTCAGCTATCGGTTGCAGCATTTTTAAGTATTCTTGGGTTGGCGACATTGTGAAATTCATCATGATGACATTCATCGTAGTTGACAATTGTTATTATTTATTTACTTTTTTCAAAATTTGAATTTTGAAATTGTGGTTGCTAAAATCGAAAAAAACATGAACCTAATATTGTACTCTTGGACATGTTGATTATACACAATATATACTTACAGCCTTCTAGTATCCATTTTATTAAAAATTGTATGTATTTGTTTCATCAATAATAATTATTGATATCTGCTTTAAATGATTGTAGTATATTCAGAGAGAAACCTAACTAGATTGATGAAATATTTTGAAAAATGTCCGTTCACTATAGATGATTGGAAACATTTCAAAATTCAAATTTTGAAAAAAGTAAATGAATAATGACAATTGACAACTACGATGAATGTCATTATGATAATTCTCACAATGTCGCCAACTCAAAAACACTTAAAAAAGCTGCAACCGATAGCTAACGAATATAGTCAATTGTAATAATAATTTCTTCTCGAAATTCGAGGCTTCATTGTAAATAACTGGTTATACATATATGATTCAAAATATTGTCCATCGCTGGCCACTACATTCTCTCATATTTTGGACAGCATATGAATCCCGGTTAAAAAAACTGGTAATCTTTTGAATCGATCTACAAATCCATCAAGTTTTCTACCTCTTCATAAGACCTGGTCAGCCAGGCCATGTGTCACCTTCACGATTTGTTTCTCTAAATTTAAATGATTTACACCTTGCTATACTATCTATGTTTTGCCAAAGCTCCTTCTAGGTGCACTTCTTTGTCACTTAGTATATCTATTACGACAAAAGTAAAGTTAGCTCAAGATATCTGTATTTTTCAATCGAAAGCGTCGTTCAATGCGTTCCGCCTTTCCATCCAGGACATCTGGCGATTCTCTTCCAAAAATTTCCAAGCGACAGGAGAGTGATTCGGTCCTTTATTTTCAGATCCTCTCAGTTTCGTGGACCTTTGTTGCAGCAGGCATGAACGCCACCGTAATGGTTATGAATTATCGCCCAGAAATAGCGGCGCACTCGAAATTCATGTATTCATGTTCTACGTCTCGCCTCTAGTGGCTCATTTCATTCGGCACATGATCGACGGCTTCTGGCTTTGTCGTAATAGGACTTTCGAAGAGTAGGCTGCTGAAAGTTCAGGCCGGCCATAAACCGAGTCCGAGATAACGGTCATACACGTCGGCAAAGCAGTAAAAATATGCAATAATTCCCGATCAAAAGTTATGGCACACGTATTCGCGTTTTCGAGCCATAGATATCGGAATCCTTATCGGGAACATGTTACGGCGGAACAAAAGCCGATCGTGATCTTGGCCGTCCTTGTTTTGGAGTGCGCGAGAGGAGATATGGGCAATCAGCTCCGGGGAGATTATTTTGGAATTGCGTTATGGGCCTCATGTTAAATCGCACGAGTTTAACACGAATGCGTCCATGAAACCGCCGATTCTATTCCACTATCGTTTGGTGTGTGCCAGGCCTGCTCTATATGCATGAATAATTCGCAATTTATGCGATCGGGCGCATCTATGAAGTTTGCGAATGCGAGGGTTCGTATGTTACTGCATAGCTCTCGCAAGATTGGTCATCAACTTGTCGTGGTGTGCGAGCTTTACTAGTTGCGATGAACCCTGTGAGCTATGTTCTTAGGACGAGCAACCAAACCAAGAATGACCAGATCCCCTTCTTCTATATCCCCTTGACAACTTAGGATAATTTTGTTTCAGAAGCAGACTAAGGCACGAAGAAGCAACGCAGGAAAAAGGAAGTCATACTGATTCCAAACGAAGCACCAAGCTGAGTATACGAACCCGAATCCTTCTCAATTCCAGGGCCTGTGTCTGGACGAACCAAGGTCTGGAGGGTCTACGAATCACCAAGAATTGAGCTAGCAAGCAGCGGCTTCGAGTGATGATCAATTGAGATAACGGCGTGGTGACTATGGTTCTATTGACTCCTTGAGACCTCAGACACAGACACGGGGCAGACTCAAAAACTACTGCTAGCATCACATGCAACCTAGTACTACTAGAAGGAACAGGAGTGAATATAGCTGACTTTGCCTACCTTCCTGTGATAGAAATACTCTAGGGTCCGGACCCAAGCTGCATCTCTATCCAGAGTGGAAGGACTTTATTAAAAACCTGGAATTTTTGGACGGGATGACTCAATAAGTAATATTATTGCTGTGCCGATATCGATTTCTCATAGCTCTTTTCTCGGAGAAGCCAGGATCATTGGCTCTCTACCTGTATCTTTTTTAAGGGAGGATAGAGAGTCTTTCAAGTCCTCTCTACCACGATCTTAGGAACGTGGAAAGATACGGAACGAGAAGTCAAACAGTTAACAGTTCCTCTGTACAACGAGAGCTGTATACTAGATGATTCTACTGGCGACAAGCAAGCTCTGAATCCAAATTCCAGTTATACCTAAGAAATTGGTGCTCCAGCGTCTTTAGATTTGGTTAAAGTCCAACACTCGATGGTACATTTAAGAACTGGCCGTTGCCGGTGGCTTTGCTATTGAGCTCCTTTCCCTTCCCTTCCAAAAGCCACAAAAAAAGGAACTAGCATAGCTGCATAGAACACAAATAATACCGGACAAAAATTTTGCCCAAATTGAAGAGTATCAAAGAAGTTTTGGATGCTACGGTGAACTTGAAGAACTTACATTGAACGTGCAAGAACACAGATAATATGAAATGTATTCAAGTATAAGAAATTCAATATAAAAAATTGCTGATGACAACGATATTGGAATATAATAAGGAATTATATAGCTTCCTTCTAAGATTAATAGTTATGAAGTTATGGATGTTTAACCAAAGCTATGTTTTGGACAAAAAAGAAGAAATCATTTAATTACTCAGGAACCTCTAAAGATGAGTATGAGAAGGTGATACCAAAATAATCGTGTTATTACGATTAGTGCAATAAAATACAGGGTGTTCCATTTGAAATAAAAAAGTAGTTACTACTTTCTGACATAAGCGGCAACACCGCTATTTTAGATCGATAGAGCATCCGTTCGTGTCCAAGAAACCAAATTCTTGCTTTCCGTTCGCTGTAAACGTCTAACGTACCATCGACTTTTGTCACCCTGTATAATTGAATAGTCTCAATCAAAACGGTACGGAATTTTGTGAATTTTCACTTAACCTTGAAATTGAGTGAGAATATCAACTAGGTTTTTGGATTTTTATTTTTATCTTCCAGGAAAAAATTTCTTTGTTCACGAAATTGGGAAACAACTTACTCTCCACGTCACAAAGACACTGTTATTTTTTGATTAAAAGAATTTATTTTTTAGCTCATTTTGACTTGATGTTGGAAAGGTGCCTGATTACTAATAATCAATCGAGAGTTATATCCAATAGTATAAAAATATATACCTTTCTATGGTGAATGCAAAAAACTTTTCTGCAGCTGTTAAACTGGATATGATAGTATCAAATGTGGCGATCGAAAACATAGTTTAAAATGCACATAATTTACATGAGAATTATTCGAAAAACATGAGATTCCTGTTCTAATCGATAAACAAAAATTACAAATTCATAAAACATAAAAATTGCAAAAAGAGTTGTTTTGAATATTGAAGATGGGATTCAATAATGGTTTTATTTGAATTTCCTGAGAACATTCACAACAGCAAATGTACACTGTATTTCAAATTACTTGATTTTGGCCGTTTATGGTACTTCTAGACTAGATGGGTAAAAACGTTGAAAGGAGTCATGGGCTCGATTTCCGTGAAAACACTAGAAGTGAAAACCGTTTCACGATCTTCATTTGTTTTGAAGATATAACAACATTTTTATATTTTTTCGATTTCAAAGATATGCCATAACCTTTTCATTCTCGAAAATATCTGAAAAAGATAAATACTTTCAACAACTTCTTCACTGGGAATAAGACATTATTTTAAATTTTTTTTCATCTTTAAATTTTTTTTATGATATAAGATGAACAAAGAATGAGTTCGTATTCAAAATAAAAAAATGGTTTTTTTTCCAGGAGAAACAAATTAAATATATTTTCTTATTTCCGGTGAAAAAGCGCTTCTGGAAAGTTTTAATCGTTTTCACATATTTTCGTAAATAAAAAAGTTATGGCACATTTCCGAAGTCGATAATATATCAACATTAAAAGAAATGAAGATATCGTGAAACGATTTTCACTAATGGTGTTTTCAAGAATATCGGGCCTAGGACACCTTTCGGAGTTTTTACCTATCTAGTCCAGAAGTACCTAAAACAGTCGAAATCAAGCAATTTGGGATACCCTGTTCAATTTAAACCGGTAGAATATAGAGATTTGATTAATCAAAAATCTTACCGACTTTGTTAAAAAAGCAGAGTGCTTCGTCGATATTTGATCTTAAAGAGGTGGAAAAATAAAAATTGAGATAAAACAGAGTGTATCTGGAACAAGAATAGGTAAGTTGTTACAAAATTAAGAAAAAATTGGGAAAAATGAAAATGAAAACTATGTTATTTGAATTCCTCACATAAATTTTGAGGTTATGTAAGAAAAAAGTAATACGAAAGTTGAACAACATTTCATAACCTACAACTTTGCAATTTAACTTTCATTCCGTAGGACTTGTAGTTTTTCCTGAAATCGAAGTAAACCGTTTTTTACCCTTAAAAGACCACCCTCTTTCACTTCCCAACCCCAAAGTTTCCGTAAGTTATTTGTCGTTTCATTTTGGTTATATTCTTTTTTTCTACAATGGGTTTCACCCTACTATTATTGTTCCTCACTTTTCACAATTTTCAAAGGTTTCAGCCCTGGCTTAGTAATTTCGTCTCAGGGTGCCCTTTCATCATCAATTTGGATAACGATTGAATGGAGTCGGCAAAGTCTAAAAATTGTATTCGGAATAGAAGCGATGATAGGACACGCAGGAATGTTATTCATTCCAAATATACGAAAGGGAAGGGAAGAAAATTTGTTTCCGATTAATAAAAAAAAGTTAGGTTCTTTGGAAGAAAAACGAATACTGGGAATGGAGGTATTTCATATGTTTTATGTAATATTTTGATAAAGAACTTGTAAAACAATTTAATATTAGGGAAATGTGAGTTATTTTCACTTTAAGTCAGAAGGAAGTCGATCAACATTTCGTATCAGAAATATGAAAAAGATATTGATAGACTGATACTGAAGAATATTAAAAAACTTCAATTTTTAAGATTTATATAAAATTAAATTTCGTGATGAGTCAGGGGTAATATAAAAGATTGAATCAACTTTCTAGAATATTTCAACTAATTACAAAATTATATATTTCAAACAAAATAAACGAAGGTTTCACTATAAAGAAAAAAAATGAATCTAATGCATAATAATCCAATAGTCTGAAAAAACAGATCGATGTGATATTTTGAAAATGTGATATTTTCAACTCAAAATAAATAATGTTCGAAACTTTAGATGTTCAAGTACCGCAAAAGTAACCTTACAGTTCAATCATCAACTATTTTCAAAGGTACAGAAAATTCGATTTGATATGAGTACTACTGAATTAGTGAATAAAATTAAGATAGTACACGCCCGAAAGGGATAGGAACTTGAAAAAAAAAAGAAAATAAAATTTCCCACAATAACCGTTTTCTATCTCAATGTGTGGGACCATGAAATGAGTTAAAGACTTAGTCGAAATAAACTTCACGTCTTTGAATAACTTTCTTCTCTTCTTTACAAAGCACAAACGGTAACAAAGTGTCTACTTTCGGATGTTGCAAATTCTTCTCAGGTTCCAGCATATCATTCAAACTTCACGCACAACATGGTCGGTTTGAAATGGGTATATATTTTCCCATTAGAAAAGAATTCGTTAGTTGAAGACGGTGAATAAACACCAACAAATGGACCTAAAACTACATTCTCGGAAAGATTGTGGACCCTGAAGAGGGACGATCATTATCAAATAAGAACTTTGTGATGAATGAATGATGAGGGTCCATGGTAAGAGCTACTTTCAGAGAGGCAGCATAATGGCTAATTTAGTTCCAGAAAAGGAAAAGGTCTATCTAACAGTTGCCTTCAGTCAGACGTAGGCGTTACTCTACCTACCCTGATATTTTCGTTATTAACTGGATGAAGAAATTAATGATGATGGTCGATTGGGGTGAAAAATTGCCATATGTTTTATCCTTGATCAATGATTTATGAACAATTGGTTGTGATTTCAATGAAAAATAGTTTCTACTCTTAACAATAGTAATAATATAATTTTGTGCACCAGAATTTCGTTCCAATACATAATATAGTATAATGAAAAATTTATTATGTCTGAGTATAAGAAATAATAGGGAAAAGAATGACAATATATAAAGGATTACTTACTTGAGTGGATCGTCGTGAAAGTATGATCTTCGAAGATATTGGCATCAAATATCTGAAAGAAATATCTCCGTCACTGTTCAAATATATTAATGAACTTGGAATGAATATGCAAAATGTACCAAAACATTCGATGGCGCCTTGCGGATGTGATAAATTATGTTTTGATTACTCTAAGAGTGTTTTTTTTTAAAGAAACAAATATATAATTCCGCCAATTATGACATGAATTATTTTCACATTAAAAAAACAATTGGAAATAAAGAACAAGTATCTTTCGTTATAGAGTTTTAACAAAAAATGCATGTGTTTTTTATAGAAGTAATAGAATGATATTTTTCATGCAAATGAACCTGTAACAGCGAGAAAAAATTTATTTTCGAACTTTAAAACCTTGTAGCGTTTCGGAGTCTATGTCAGACTCCTTCATCACAGAAATTTTTGAATAATTGAAAATATTAAGAATATTGAGAATTTTTCGATTTATGAAATGACATTTGTCAATTATTAATGGTGAATAATACGTTGACGGCATTGATCCATCTCGAAATTTCCTGAGATCAGTTTTTCCTCAACGAATGAATCCGAATACGATCCACCAGCACCGAACGATTGGCCAGATTATTAGTATCATCTACTAAAATACACTCCGACACCTTGATTTTTTTTTATAACTATTAGGTACTGTCATTAGAAATTTTCCTGTTATTCCAATTCACCATGAGATCGCCGTTATTGGAACTCACATGATCTGCCATCTTTGATCTACAATATATCTTTTTTATGTTATTCTTTCGTTCACGTTTTCTAATTTCTAGACCTTTTGATGTTCCTCCTGTATAGGTTTTTCCACAAATATGTTGAATTCAGAATTATTTTTTTTCATTTTTGGGAAAGTCTCTGGAGGTCTTAAAAATAAAATTATTTTTAGTTGATAGTTTTTCTGTTGGTCCCTTATTTCGTTACCCATTTTCCTATCTAAATTTAATATGGTTAATTCTATGGAATTCACTGCGTATTTTGATTATCCTCAAGAAGGGCGGATATAGCATTTTTCGTGGGGGGGTAATAACCATTGGGAACGAATAACTAGAGACTTCCGGTTTTTTGAGCTTGAAGGGTATTTGCTTACCACATATTTAGGATGTTTTCATTGCTAATACACTTCGCGCAATAAGGTATTATTAATTAGTATATTATGTTGTTGTATGTAATTGTTCACTTTCTCTTTCTCTCTGACTTGTCCTACACATTGTTTAAATGTCTCACAGGATCAATAAATTATTATTATTAATTAAGGGAACAGAAAAATTTTCAAAAATTTTTTTTTTCAACAGGCTGTAGCTCAGTGAAGAATAGTCGTATATTAGAAAATAAAAAACCAACTTCTGAAGCTTGAAGACTCTAGTTTCTGAAATTATTGGTTTACAATTTTTCAGAGTGCCGGTGGGCAAGTTAAAGTTGATACCCCAACTTTAAATTCTTTTCATGATTTTTTTTTAAGAAAAATGAAGGTTCAAATGTATTCAGATTCAGTA
Source organism: Hippodamia convergens (assembly GCA_038502775.1). Taxonomy (NCBI): domain Eukaryota; kingdom Metazoa; phylum Arthropoda; class Insecta; order Coleoptera; family Coccinellidae; genus Hippodamia; species Hippodamia convergens. The sequence goes on along the minus strand of CM076607.1, from coordinate 33,386,356 downwards.
GAGGTGAGTAAGAAATGGTCTCTTTTTTTCTTGTTATTTTTAAATAATTTTTTTTTATTTTTATTTTACTTTTTGATCAAGATTTAACAAAATTATTCGAATTATTTTCCAGATTTAGATTTCTGAAATTTTTCAAAATAAATTTTTTTTTTATGATTTATTCGAAAACAAATTGAGTGAAAAGTGCAGAAATGATGTAATTATTGATTGATTCAGAAAATTAGGTTCAAGGAACAAAAACCTTGTTCTCTCAATTTTTTCAACATTTCAATCAATCGGTTCAAGAAAACTGCTGAACTGATCGATCTAATTTTTTAAAACCTAGGCTTTTTCGCCAACATTGACGAAGATATAGTCCATTAAACAAAAAATGGTAAATGACATTTATTTGCTCTTTTTCCACTTTCATGTGACAGGTCGATTTCTGTTTTGAGGGGGACAACTTAAGATGTAGGTTACGGACGCATAGCGCTTCAACCCTTGCTACTACAACCCTCACCCCCAATTTTTGAATAGGGAAGATGGGGTGAGTGATACCTCATTACCTCATTTGAAAGGTTTTTCACAAAAAAAAACACTACAAGTGCCATGAAAACACCACTTCATTTTCAAATGCTTAGTCAAGAATATTTCAAGAACTAATGCATATAATGAAAAAAACAATTACTGTGCTGAAATCAGTATAAAAAAACCTTTCAAATGAGGCATCACTCACCCCATCTTCCCTATTCAAAAATTGGGGGTAGTAGCAAGGGTTGAAGCGCTATGCGTCCGTAACCTACATCTTAAGTTGTCCCTCTCGAAACAGAAATCGACCTGTCCGAGCATTTCTATCGAAAAAATTCATTTCGTCTGTAATCTCGTCTGTTTCGTTTGCAAATGGCCACCCTGTATTTCGAGAACTAATGCATAAAATGAAAAAACAATTACTGTGCTGAAATCAGTATAAAATACCTTTCAAATGAGGTATCACTCACCCCATCTTCCCTATTCAAAAATTGGGGGTGAGGGTTGTAGTAGCGAGGGTTGAAGAGCTATGCGTCCGTAACCTACATCTTAAGTTGTCCCCCTCGAAATAGAAATTGACCTGTCCGAGCATTTCTATCGTAAAAATTTATTTCGTCTGTAATTATTTCGTTTTCAAATGGCCATCCTGTATAATGAAAAATTTAATATGTCTAAATATAAGAAAATAATGACATAAACGATTACTTACTTGAGTGAGTTGTCGTGAAAGTATGATCTTCAAAGATATTGGCATCAAATATCTGAAAGAAATATCTCCATCATTATCCAAATTTATTAATGAACTTGAAACGAATATGAGAAATGTACCAAAACATTTTTCAGTTTCAGGTCGATGGCCCTTTGCGGATGTAATAAATTATGTTTTCATTATTCTAATAGTGTTTTCTTAATATATATTCGAATATATAAATGAGTTAATGAAAAACCTTAATAATATGAAATCTTATGGAATCTATCTCAACTTAGGATTGATTGCAATTCTCATGAATCGATCATCTGGTGTGAGTCTTTCCTTTCCATTTCTGTGAGATTAAATTCAGCCAATTATGACATGAATTATTTTCACATTAAAAATAAAACAATTGGAAACAAAGAACAAGTATCTTTCGTTCTAGAGTTTTAACTTTAATCGAATATTATGCACATATGTAAAACAAAAAATGCATGTGTTTTTTGTAGAAGTAGTAAAATGATATTGTTCATGAAAATGAACCTGTAACAGCGAAAAAAAAATAATTTTCGAACTTTAACACCTTGTATCGTTTCCGAGTCTATGTCAGATTCCTTCATCAGAGAAATTTTTCGATTTATGAGATAACATTTGTCAATGAATGGTGAATACTACGATGGCGCGGCATTGATCTATTTTATCTCGAAATCCCCTAATATCAATTCTATTCTCAACTAATCAATCGGAATACGATCCACCAGCAGCGAACGAATGACCAGATTATTAGTTTCATCTAATAAATTACAAGCCGACTCCTTGATTTTTTTTGAAACTATTAAATTCTGTCATTAGAATTTTCCTGTTTTTCCACTCCACCATGATATCGCCGTTATTGGAACACACATGATCTGCCACCTGTGATCTACAATATCCCTATTTTTATGTTATTCTTATGTTCACGTTTTCTAATTTCCAGGGCTTTTAATGTTTCTCCTGTATAAGTTTTTCCACTAATATAGGAATTATTATAAACACAATTATTTGACCTTTGTTTCTCATTCATAGGTTTAGTTTTTGTAAGTTTACATCGTAAATCATTTCGTGTTCCGAAAACGGTTGTTCTGTTCAATTTAGAACCAACCTTTTTTATATTTTCTGAAAGTCCACAAACATAAGGAAACAAATTTAATAGAATTGGTTATTCTTGGCAGTTTTTGTTGGTCCCTGATTATAATTATCATTTTGTTACAAAATTGAATTTCAAAATTGATCTGTCCCAGAACTTTCCATAAGTTTTTGAACATAATAAGGCCACAAAAAAAGAATTTTATTCCGTTCCTAATTTCCGCACTCCAATTTTAATTGAATAATTTTAACAAAATACAAGCTGACTCCTAATTTTTTTTCCATGATAATCAGAATGTTCGTGTTATTTCAATCCATCGTGTGATCTGCGGTATTGCAACACACATTATCTCTATTCGCGCCTGATGTTTCTCCTGTATGAGCTATTTCATAAATATTGTGAACACAATTTTCTTATTTTAGAAACATAAAAGAATTCAATATAGTTATAATCGAAATGAATACCATTTTCAATTCTCAGGCTCAGAAATCTTTTATCATGAGGTTGGAGAAATGATATTAGATTTTGTCACTGAGATGAGTGATATACCGGTTTCAGCCTTGTTTGGCCTCATCAGTATCGCATACATGTCAGGGACAAAATCTTCATAAAAAACTTCGATATTCAAAGCAATCGGATGCGATGTACTGAGCAAAAATTACAAAGCAGTGACATCCAATTGCGTCAAAATGAAGTTTCATATTGACATTAAGAGACTCTTCTGGGCTTATTGGCCGTGGTCTATTAGGAATTATTTCACCTAACGTTTCGCCCACAACTGCGGTAGGCATCTTCAGAGGATTCTTGATCTGAGGTTGAAACAAGACCGCTGAATTTCCGAGAGTGATGCTGGATTCGCCCAACTTATACCCAATAAGCCCGGAAGACTCTCTTAATGTCAATATATCCGGTCGTCAAAGCCTGAAACTATTTATGAAGTTTCATATCGCCAATGACATGCGAAAAAAGAACTCTGTACATCCTCTTTCACCCAATGAGATCTCTGAGCCTGAGAATTGAAAATGGTATTCATTTCGATGATTACTATTTTAAATTCTTTCATGATTCCAAAATGTTTCCGGTGTAGCCTCCATAAAGCCAAGGAATTTTTTTGTTTACCGTTTTATTCTTTTTCTTGAAAACAATTTTTTTACTTTTGCTTTCTTTTCGCGAGTCTTTGAAAGTCTTATCAATAAAATGATTTTTAGTTGATACCCAACTAGCAAAACTAATTTTATAAAGGCTGTAAGGACTGCTATACAGCATATCTTATAGAAACGTGAAAATCTTATAATGTGGCTATAAACCCTTATACAATGTCTTTACAACCAAAAAGGGCCCACGTTTACACAACAGTTCCGTTCTTTTGGGACATCCTGTAGTAAACTACGCAACCGTTATAGGATCATCAATATGATGATTATATAACTGTCCTATAAGTATGTCTTCGGGATTAGTTATACAATCCATTTATAATATTTTATAAGTATTTTATAATACAGACAGAATGGCTAATACGATAATTTTGTTTTCTACTGTTGAAATTCGGAATAGAATTGTCACAAGAATATTTCATAAGGTATATCTATATAAACGTTTGCGTTTTGTGTAGGTTTAAGATCCAACATCGGGCATTATGGCGGTGGGTGATTATTATTTCATCATATTGCAGATATTAAAGACCTAATATATCGCTACTGGACGGAATGTATTTGCCCAGCTAACTTTTCTGACAATATATATATATTTTTTTGATGAAAAATTAAAGCGCCTCCATTTAGCATACATTTAATAGGTATTATGAAAAATGAGAAATATAAAATTTTGTTTCATTTGTTGAATTTTCAACTTGAAACGAAATTTGCATTGTGGCAGTTGTGAAAGCAGAAAAAAATCTTCATATTTATTTGAAAATTCCATTTTTATTTCACTTTCTTACGTTTGCATATAATTTTTTCACAATGGCGGCGGTTTCTGAATAGCCAAACGTTTAATGAATATGGCGTATAGGGTAGAATACAAATAAGACGCCTTATACAATGATTCTGTTTTCTTCTGAGCTGTATACGATATTAAAGTTTTATAATGTTGTTTGATGCAGCGCCATAAAGTTGTTTTTGACAGTCTTGGGAGTCATGGTGAAGTTTGATTCTTGACCAATTTCGAATGTTGCCAGATTTAATGAAAAATTTCCAATAGCATTTTGTTTTTTACAGAAAAAAGAGGAAAATACTCATATAAAAAGTGTGTATTGGTATAGTGAGTGGTCAGAGTGTGTGCAAAAAATACACGTCACTGTTTTGCATAAAGTGTAGGCTATACAAAAATGTTCGCAATAATTATCAGTTAATATTCAATAAAAGCTGTTTACTCAGTGAAAATAAAAGGGATCTATCGCAATATTGTGTTTCGAACAGATGACTTTTCAATATTAAATTGCAAAACATACATTGTACGCGCAGAACATAAGGATCTACAAGATAGATGTCATAATAAATTAAATGGTCTTCCTATTCATTGCAACTAATTTAATGTACTAATTGCCCAAGCTAGCAACACTGGACTTGAGCTTTCCGGCTTATCGTATAGCGCGTTGGCAAACTACATAATAGAACAGAAGTATCGCTTAACATACGTGCGGTACGACAGTAAAGGATTCTTTGGTTGTATTGTGTTTGGATAAACTTCAGTATACCTATACAGATTCTTCCCAAGCTTGAGCTAACCTCAAATTATTAGATTCGTTTTTACCGGTACTCATATTCTTTAAAGATGTTCAAGATAGAAGTTCTTCAGGAATGTCCTTGGATCTTAGGGAGGAGATTAGCCAGGTTCCATATAACGAAAAGCTCCTTCAATGCAGAATTATTTATGTTGAAAGATATTCCCATATCTTAAGTAGTTGCTTTATTATAATCTTCTTTTCGATTTCAGATAGAGAATGAATCAAATTTTCGTCCTCGGTGTCAGCGGTTACTTCATGAGAACTATTGATTTCGACTCTTTCATTTGTCATGTCATGTTGGTCTTTATTTCCTTCATATTGTTCTTCAGTATTAACTCTCCTGCCTGAAGCTAAAATTGGTGTATCCTCTAGATTAGCCTCTTCGTTATTTGCCACTTCAACTAGAGGTTGATCACGCGAACTGCAATTCTGAGAAAGTATTCTATTGTACCTTTTTTTAACTGATCTTTTGAAGTGATCACTTTGCTTTGCTTTTTTCCAGTCAGATATTACCGAATTCATTTTGTAAACGAAACCTGCTGGGAAGCCCGGGTAATTTTTCTATTAGGTACTATTGGGTTATGTTTATATGTCCGGAGAATAAAAATTATTATTAGAGATCGATGATATGAATAGACTTTATAACGCAGAACTTGAAATGAATTTATTCTATAAGCTCTTCATAAGAGAGAATACTGTTGAAGTTATAAAATGATTATAAAATACTTTTATATTTATTGTGTAATATTTTACTTCAGCGTAAAGCAACAATTTTATTAGTTTTTTTAAGAAACTCTAATACAACTTTTTATACAGCTCCCTTTACAACCAACTTTTAACGTCGCTATTAAAAGTAATACAATAGCTATGCAACCGCATTATAATGTGTATAACACTGTTTTAAAATTATATCGTAGGAATCTTATAGTTCGTTATACGACTAGTATAAAATTTGTATGCGTACGCTATTTCTTTGTCGTATTATATGAGTTGTAAGAACGTCTATAAAACAGCATTATAGAAACCTCTCTGTTTTATGATAAAATTGTCGTATTCAGATGCATTAAAAAATAATTTTATTCTTTCCAGTGGCGCTATAGGATAATTATAAAACAATTTCGTTCTTTTAGGGGTCTATTTTGCTAGTTGGGTAGTTTTTCTGTTGGTATCATTATGTATAATTTCGTTTCCCATTTTCTTGTACAAATTTAATATGGTTAATTCTATGAAATTCACTGTATATTTTGATTATCCTCAAATAAATTTTTAATTGAGTTAATTTCATTTTTTTTCTCATTCCCTTTGTAGATTAAACGGAATGAGCCCTACAATAAATTATTTTTATAATAGTTGTGTCAACACTCATTTGATGAGTAGAATAAATCCAGTTATCAATAAAAAGTGCACACTTGTTTCGAAATGATTAGAAATCTTTTCACCAAAAAATTTAAGAAGAAAAGTATATTATTCCAGTCCAATTGCATTATGAATTTTATTATGGGTTCATTATTAATAATATTATCACGAAAATGTATCAATTCCTCTGTGGTATATATTAAGACCAATAAGTATTATTTCAATAAAATTTGGAAATATTCGAGAAAATGAATTTTGGTGAGCATATATATGATTTAAACTTTTTCATTATCATTTTTGCGATAAACATGAAAATTATAACATTTCTGGGCTGACATTTCAAAGGATGTATCAAAAGTAAATTATTTCTATTTGAAAAGGCTAATTTTACCTGTATTTGAGGGGTTGAACTCAGGGTTGGCATTTTCATGCAAAAAATTGACACTTTAAATATTTATTTCGATGTGTTTCAGGATATTTCATGAATATTTAGAGTATCCGAGATAATGAATTAATTCCCTTTGTTTTTTCTACACTGTATAAAATTGATTCTGAATCAAATTTTCTACTTCAATTCCCGCTTCATTCCGATCGATGCGATTCCCCTCTGCAGATCAGGACACGAACAGTTGACAGTCGTTCGTGTTTTTTCCTCACCGAAAGCAGCTGTAGCCCCATTCAAAATTCATAATGTAAAACGCCTACTCGCCGCATTTTTTGCTATTTTAGAGTCGGCAGACAATTAATAAATCTTCAAAAACCCATTTTTCCGTATCGTTACCGAAACAAATTTCAAGCCCGGTCTTCAAATTACATACAAGATTCGTGAAATAACACGCTGCAAGTCCGTTCCGTGCTAATGATCGGAAATTGGAAGCCATAAAATGTGGGGGATAATATAACTTTCGACTCCGAAATGGCCCCAAACGTTTGTTTACCCCGGGGGACGTCACTGCGCGCTATTTACGGTTACCTAATAATATCGGGGTAGGGTTTATAGGAAACATTTTCGACCTCCACGCCAGACTTGATGGGACGTCAAGAACAATTGGAAAGTTCGGAGAAATATCGCAGGCCATGAAAAACGAACGTTCGATGGAATGGTCTTGCTTCTTCGGATATGACAGAGAAAGTATTTCTGAAAGGCGCATTAAATATACTGCTCTACAAGGGTTAAGGATATTGTATTCAATCGTTTTGAAAAATATGTAATCTTCGAGAAAATCACCGTAGAATCATAACAACTAGAAGCGATCCAATTAAAATCAGTATGAGACATTTCGTCAATATGGTCGGCTTTTTTCTGAAGTTTGGCTTTTTGCATATGCTTCATGAATGTTCTTATTTTGAAATGGGGTCAGTTTATCAACAGCTTCGATTTGATATGAGTTTTCTGAAAATACCATGGCGTAAATTAACAAACGCTGATGCTAATAGAGCTATCCGAATGCTTCAGGGTGGCCTAATTCAGGTTGTTCTAGCGGAAAGGCTCCAAGTCAGCCAAAGTGTCATATCTCGACTTTGGACGGGTAGAATGCTACGGAATACTCTTCAAAATGCAGATGGGGTCCGAGTTTCCATCGAAACCATCAGACGACGTTTGAGAGAGGTGAATCTGGGTTCTAAACGTCCATTAGGAGGAGTTCCATTAACAGGTGATCATAAGCGTCATAGACTAGAATGGGCAAGGAACATATCAATTGGAACGATAAATGGCATAGTGTCCTTTTCACTGATGACTCCAAATATGAACGATTTTTAGATTCTCGAAGAATAAGGGTATGGACAATCCCACGCAGACTCCGTAACCGTCGATTTGTCCAAGAAGTCCATCCATTCCGAGGGGTTATAGTTATGGTATGGGCCGGGATATGTTTCAACGGAAGCACAGATCTACCCATTTGTCCTGGAAATATGATCGCCTTACACTATAGGGGGCATGTCATTGATAATTTTTTGCAAATTTTCACGCTGCTATTGGTGAAACTTTTCAATTTCTAGACGATAACGCTAGATCCCACCGTGCAGACATAGTTGTAAATGCGCGCGAGGAGTTTGGTATTCCACATTTACCAACACCTGCGCACTCACCACTTTTGAATTGCATAGAACATGCATGGGATATGCTCCGAAGAACATTAGATAATCATCGACCTACCACAGAATCCTTAAATGATCTGAGAGAGCTTCTGCCCCGTATGGAACCAAATTCCTCAAGAAATGTTCAACAACCTCGTATGTAGTATGCAAAGAAGATGTCAAGCTGTTATTGATGCTCGTGGAGGCCATACATTGTATTGATAGTCTTGAAATGTTTGAATCTTCTGGGAATAAAATTTCGTAATTTAACTCGATTTTTCTTAACCTTTTACTGCATGATATAATCAATAATTGAAAGAAAATTTTTTTTCTGGGTTTATGATTTTATTGAGGCTTCAAAATTAATAATACCTTCTTTTCGTAAGAAAGTACATTTTTTTTAAAAACCATTTATGGGTTCGTATGTATCAGAGCCTTAAACCCCGTGGACATATATGGTTTCGTATACACAAATACACACTTAGTTCATATGATTATTTTTATCAAAACCTTATCATATTCGAAGAAATTTAAGTAATGAACAATATTACGAAATTCTGAGGCTTCAATCAAATCTTGATATTTATAACCCTAATTATCCGGCTTTGCTGGATTATACTGTTTGATTTTGTGCCTTTGGTCGGTATCATCTGCTTATCTACCTCTAAATACTTTTCCTTTGGAATTATCAATAGGCGCTGTCGAATTTTCTTTCAGAGAACGAACTTTGAATAGTTCATCGTGTCCTTTTTCACTAATTGGAATAAATTTAGTGTTGTCGTTGAAATGTGAGGAACATTGCTTATAAATGAAATAGAGGATATAGGAAATCAAACCCATCATCGCTTAGGTCATGCTCAGGTATCGCGTTAGTATGCTTATTTTGCCCATAAAATCGGTCATCGGGGTCAACTCTGTCACCAAGAAAGAAATAGGTGGCTGCACATAAAGAAACTTGGGCCAAATCAAAACGAAACCAAATTCTCGTGCTCATTCACAAATCAGTTTTAAATGCATATGCATACGATACCTCATATGTCTAACCGAAGAATGGGACGAATGCATACGAACCCAGGTATGGTTTCACGACAATTAGTGTTGAAAATGGATGCTCAAAAAACTCATTTTTTCTTTCCTAATTCTTCTTGCTGAGTGGAGAGACGCACTTGCATATAAACAATCACAAACAATGTTTGGAAAAGTGAGATTATATTAAAGATTCATATGACCATGAAACAAAATAGATGCATTTTGTTTTAGATAATGATATGACAAATAAATCTTTAAGGGTTTATACATCAGTTTTCTATTTTTTCCAGAATGAATTAACTGGAAAATGTCAAACCAAATATAGTTTCCTACGAGGTGAAGGGTTTTAACCACCTGCAGACCCACAGGCTAAAATTAGTTTCATTTCCTGAAACTTGAAATCATATTAATATGAATTTTCATCACAAAATCTCATTTAAACTATATTTTTTTGCAATTTAAGTCAATATGCCTAACTCATGTGGATCAGATTATTTTTGCGCTTCCCTATATTGCAAACAACGCATTTAGACAATGTTTTAAACGACGTAAGTGAGAATGTTAGTATCAAAATTTGTGCTCTAACCCTGAATTGCTGCAACTCAGGGTAAATCTTGCAATTATAATGCGCGCGTAATATGACACCAATTTTCGAATTTTGTGTCGTGAAAAACAGCTCTAACTAGAAATACTTGTGACATTTTCGCAACTCTGAAAGGAAGAAGTCGAATAATACACAAACTACAAAATATTTCCATATTTTTGTTTCACCCCAAAGTTATGGAAATTCAGGATGTGAAAATTTTGTATATTCACCGCTTCGGCTTCAAAAACATGAGAATGTTAACAGTCTTCGCAGCGACGGGCCCAAGGGGGGGAAGGGGGAGGATCATCTCCCCCCAATGTTGAACGAAGTTGGCAAATTTTTAAAGCAGTTGGAAAATTTTCAAGGGAGTTGGAAAAATTTCCAAGCAGTTGGAAAAAATTTCAAAAGGGTTGGAAAAATTCCAAAGTAGTTGGCAAAATTTCAAATCAATGGGAAAAAATTCCAAAACAGTTGGAAAAAGTTCAAAGCAGTTGGTAAAGTTTCGAAACAGTTGAAAAACATAATTCCAAGAGTGTTATGAAATACGAAGGAATCTGAATTAGAAAAAACAAGTTTGCAATCAGTAGTTGACAATATGTATAGCCGGCAATAAATGGTATTTAACCCGATATTTTTACCATCAATTGTTGAAAGAGATGCGGCCTCAAGAAATAGGTACCCAGTTTTAAATTTTTCAGTTACGTCGCATGGACTGTGTCATAAAAAAAACCTTCTGGTATCATAAATTTGAGCTGTTACTTTCAGATAAGCAGAATCATCATTAGGTTCGCTCTTCATACATTGTGTTATAGTATTGCGAATAAACAATATGTTTACATAAATTTAAATAATGAAATAAAAAAGATTCAAAGTGATGTTTGAGTTATGTGGTGCCTTATAAAAAATTTTTTTAAAAATTATGAACGGAAACTGTACGAAGGAGAACAAGTTTGAGAGAAAATTGTGGGTAGTGACCACAGAATATCAGAAGTCACAGTCACAACAACAATCTTTCAAAATACCGAATATATCCTCAATTCAAAACACTAACTGCAATGAACGCTGCAAAAGAGTTTGAAATCGCCAACTCAAATTAGGAAATTTTGTTCAAAATTGTTTCTTCAATATGAGTGATTTAGGTCGAAACCGTTTCCCTACCAAATCGGGGATCTTTTTTTTTTTTAAGAAGTATCTTGATTTATGACGCATACTTTGACACACATTTTCTGTGTAAACTAATGAGTTATTCTGCTTTTCTTCATTTCATAAAATCTGTAAGCAAAAGTGAGGCTCATTTTTTATCAAACGGAATATATTTTCTGAAAATTTTGTTCCTGTTATTCTGTGAAATGGACCCATGTTAGGGATGAGCAGTTTCAATATTTTGAATCTCATCAAAGTGGTAAGTAGTTTACTTTGATTTTTCATCTACCCAACATTCAATCATATATATTTCTTTATTTTATGAAATCTGCTTTTTTGTGAAAAATATTTTGTTTCATGATGCTTGAAATTTCGAGATACACCAAATAATGAAACTGAACTAAATTGAAGAATGAAACAAAAAGTGTGTCTCAAAGCATCGAAAATACTTCAAGGTACTCCTCACAATATATCCCTCCCAATATTAACTCCTTTCACGGAATGAAAAGAATAGATTTTTCCGAAAAAATATTTTCTCTGATGAAAATGCGCCGTGCCTTCGCTCCCAGATTCCACGAAATGAAGAAAAGCTACAAAACTGAAGAAACAAACAAGTTGTGTTTTTCAAAGTTTCAAGCAACATCAAGATACTCTTTATAAAAAAAAAACTCAATAAAATCTACTTTATTGTATGTTCAGTAGATGGAAAAAAAGTTAATTACTCCTCAGTCGGTTGAAATTCATCATTTTGAATTTTTTCAATCGAAACAAATATTATACCAAAATATATATAACGAATTTCTGTCAATTCAATGTTCAGTTGGAAAATTTTCGATGGATTCCCCCCCCCAAAAAATTTGGCTTCGGCCCGTCCCTGAGTCTTCGCCATTCTAGTGAATTCTGCTGCGTTGACCTCGCATTTCCTTTTTTTTTCATAAAAAGAAAACAACCCCAAGCAGTCCCTTCTATCACCTGACATCTTTCATGCATTTAAATGTAAATTCGACAGAGGGGTTCCTCCATAGACCGGCCGACGGGGCCCTCTTAAATGCGCAAAAATTATATTCTTCGTGCTATTCAGACTAATAATCCCAATTTAGATTACATAATTTATGGGTCGGTAATAACACAGGGCGAGACGAAACGGCCATCTGTAGGCTTCTACAAAAACTATTTTATCTGGGGAACAAATCATGGAATTAATACTCATCCCTAAAAAGTAAACGCGCCAAGCGAGGTATAATCTGGACGAAATTTAATACATCGTTAAGCTATGGGTTGGGACCGCCCCGTATCTTCGAAACTGATGATCAATAGCCACAACTTTTACGGCGACGGTATATAGAAAGCCATTCGAAGTATCGCACAGTGCTTAATGCCATGCTGAAAATCCTTGGAGCGTAAATAAATTTCCAGTTTTCTAAGAAATCCTATATTGGACGTGAATAACACAGCAAACGATGATTATCGCATTCTTGAAGAACTTACAACCTTTATTATGGTTGACAAGCTAGCATGTTAGATCTACGTCAGAAATCATGACAATCACTTGGTGCTTGGGTGTTTATAAAGAAACGATTCCCAATGAGGAAATGTTTTGATACCTCTTTCTGAATAGACGAAATGTTGAGCGACCAATAGGGATTATTTTTGTCTAGACATCTATTGAAATATTTTATGGGGGTTCTTTCCTTTATCTGACAGTTTTTTAAGGTATCCTCTCCCAGTCTCTGAAACAAAAATAAATTTTTAGGATTCGAATCCTTTCGCAGAACTATTGCCTTATAATTAAAAAAAAAAACTACACTTCAAACGTTTCAGACATTTGTCAATATATGATGACCATATAGTCCAAGAGCTAGTGAACCTTTTGAGTAACGGTTTGTCTGTAAGGCTGGAAATTCTTATAGCGATAGTTCTTAGCATGCTGAGGACGAAAACCATGACCTGGCACCCCTCATCCCCTCACATCAACCACTTCATCTATGAAAGTAAAAAAAAATTAAAAAAAAAACTTGTCGCACAAGTACCTGCCAGGCTACTCGAAAAGGGTGACGTAAAATACGAAAAAAAAAAGAACTTTTTTCTGTAAGGCTGAAATTTATATATGTGTTCGTTTGAGAGAATGAAAAAAATAAGTTATATTATAAATCTTCATCATCCTCTGATATTTTATCATTAATTTCTTCATCATATAGTACAGTTGTTTCGAGCGTAGTATACACTGTGTCCTAAATTGGCTGAGATTGTATTATATCTCAGCTATTATTGAAAATAGAGTCGGTTTTCGGGACCATGTGTCACTTTTTTGAAAAACTTCTGAATCCACAAACAGAAATAATCCAACTTCTTTTGTTTTTGAAATAGGTACAGGACGAAAACGAAAATGTATACTTTTTGAAAATGTTATTATTTCAAGGGCTCTGAATAAGAAAGACAAAAATTAAAACTTCAATGATATTTTTACGTAGAAGTCTGTGGCGTAGCTTATCATTTTTTTCAAAGCATTGTTTTTGAGATGGAATTCGAACGGTATTAAATTTTTTATATGGAACACCTTGTTTATTTTAACGTCGGTAGGTATCACAACCTATCCTTCAATAAATTTCAGTTGAACAAAATATCCCAAGCATTTAATCAATACTCACAAGCATTTAATCATTACTTTTTCTAAAAGCCATGTGATCTGAACCCATTTATTTTATCCTATTTTGAACATGAACTCAAAATATCAACTGAAAAATGGTTTTTTGATGTGTGGAAGAATTTTTATCTCACTTAAAAAAACAAACAAAAATATAAATCTTTTGGATGATTGACGCCGAAATTTTTTAAAGGTGAGGTTGTGATATATCTATGTATTCAGAAAAAACTGAGAAAATTGGACGTCAAAACATAAAAGGTGTCCCATTTGAAACATTTTAAGTTTGTGCTATAACTCAAAAACATTCATCCGATAAAAATTTTAAACTACGCCACTGACTTCTACGTGAGAATATTATTGTAAGTTGACATTTTCATTTTCGCCCTGTATACCAGTAACAAAAGAAGATGGAATATTCCTGGTTGTGGATTCAAAAGTTTTACAAAATAGTGACAAAGGGTCTCGAAAACCGCATGACTATATTTCAATAATAGCTGAGATATAATGCTGTCTCAACCAATTTAGGACACAGTGTAGGTACTACGCTCGAAACGACTTCTATATGATGAAGAAATTAATGATAACATATCAGATGATGATGAAGATTGATAATATAACTTATTTTTTCATTCCCTCAGACGAACACATATAAATTTCAGCCTTACAGAAAAAAGTTCATTTTTGTTCGTATTTTACACCCTTTTCCAGTCCCCTGGCAGGTATTTGTGCTCGTCGAAATCGCCTGTCAATTTTTTTTGAACTTCACAATGAATTAACAAAATCCTATGAAAGTTTCAACCTTACAGCGACAAGTTTTTTTTTTCATTTTTTTTACACTTTCAAAGATATAGGGGTTGATGATGTGCAGAGGTGAGGGATGTCAGGTCATGGTTTTCGTCCTCAGCATGCTAGGAACTATCGCTATAAAAATTTCTAGATTTACAGACAAACCGTTACTCAACAGGTTGACTAAATCTCGTTCTAATAGATTAATATTGAAAAATATGATGGGGACATTGCTACTTCAATCCCCAATTTCCTGAAATTAGTTTGTTTCTCAACAAATCAATACAATTACGATTCACACTCACCGAACAATTGGTCAGATTATTAGTTTTATTCAACAGAATACAAGCCGACTTCTTGATTTTTCTTTTCGAAAATATTTGGTTCAGTCATTAGAATTTTCGTGTTTTTCCAATACACGTGATCGTCGACATTGGAACACACATGATCTGCAATCTGAGATCCATCAATACTCTATTTTTATAGATAAATTTCTCCTCAAATACAAGGAATATTGTGAACACAATTTTTTGACATTTGATTCTCATTGTACTTACAATATTCCTTGTAGCTAAAACCGAAATAAGAAATAATGAAGTTAATTTTATTGAAAATATTTTCTCTATTTCAGTATCATTGTGAGTTCATTACAGTACTAAAAGTAGTACTGTAATGAAACTCATTACAGCATTGTTTTCAGTTATATTTTTCGATTTGTAGTTGTCAGTACTGACCTCCGATCGAATAAAGTTCAAATCAATTCAATTTCCGTAATCTGTCAAATTAGGTAAGTCACACCAACTGTCAAGATGAAATATAAAAGTTACTAACCTGAATTTTTATTTGAATTTCGAGAGTATTTCACCGAACTTGAATGAAATAGAGAATATATCGTCTAATACTCGTTGCAGAAGGCAATTCCAACACTCATGCTATCGAAAACTTCACATTCGCGTTGGAGTAGAAGCTCATTCTGCAACTTGTTTTAGAATATACTATTCTCTATTTCAGTTTCGTAATGAGTTCATTAAAGTAGTAGAAGTAGGGCTGTAATGAAACTGATTACAGCATTGTTTTCAGTTATGTTTTTCGTTTTGTGGTTGTCAGTACTAACCTCCGATCCTATCAATTTGCAAATAAAATTAATTCAAATTCCGTAATCTGTCAAATTTCGCAAGTCACACAAACTGCCAAGATACAAAACGAAAGTCACAAATCTGAATTTTTATTTAGATTTTGAGAGTATTTCTTAGAAACTTGACTGAAATAGAGAAAATATTTTCTGATACTCGTTCAGAAGGCAATTCCAACACTCATGCTTTCGAAATCTCGCTCCTCCGTCTATTCTTTTCGAATTTCGCATTCCTATTAGAATAGGAACTCATTCTGCAACTTGTTTCAGAATATAAACATCAGAAAACAAAAGCAGTGCCGCATGGAGGTTAGTAAACTCATCAACAGGAAAACAACATAAGAACAATGAATGTCAATAAAAACAGATTATCCGAAACAACTGGCGACGAAATTCAAACAATTTTTTATTTATGCTGCATCGTCATGGAACTCATTGATTAAAAATCTCCCACCTCATAAAAAAATTTAACAAAAAAACGTGAAGAATCCCTTTTTTGTCTTCGATATCACAGAAGCAGAGGCAAGATATCACAGAAGCAACCGTAAAGAGATTGAAGAACAATAATGCATGATGTGGTTATGATGATATTCCAATAACCTTGTGGAATACATGCAGCTCTTAGATAATAGCTCCACTAATTTATATCGTAAACTGTGTTCTAAAGAGAGGAAATTTTCCAGATGCTCTAGAGGTAGCTATTGTGAGACCTATATTCAAGAAAGGCCAAGAAGAGGAATTGGGGAACTAAAGACCCATAATCCTTCTTAGTTCATTTCCCAAGATCATTAAAAAAATAATTGCAACATGGTAAATGAAGCTTTTCAATAAATTTTATATCATTTTAAACTGCCAACATGGTTATATGAAAAATAAAAATCAAATTTCGAAACGAAAAAACAGAAAAAAAAATGTTGAAAAATTTTTCTCATACCCTATATAGGTGAAAGTGGTCAGGCCTCAAGAATATTTCAGCTCTGTAGATAATGTCGAATAATATCATATTCCCAATTTTCAGATTTCAAATAGGTCCAGGTCTCCAGAAACGTCTAATAGGCCGTCGAACTTGGTACACCCTGTATATTGACAGAAGACTGGGAGAGAACCAAGAATAATTCAAGAGAGATCTGGAGATACACTTCTGTACACTACAGTGTATCTATTATGAAGGCCGCCATTTGTCTGATGTCATTTTCAAAACCACTTGAAACAGTATTCAGAATGTTTATTATACAATGAAAAAAAACCCAATTGGAATGTGAAGTACTTTTCCTTTTATTGAACCTTCAATTCAGCAAGTTTCTCGGCCTCACACACCCTGTATTATATGTCAACGATGAAAAAAGTATTAGCTGATAATGCCATAACAAAATATTATATTTCAGTGGGCTTCATATTCCCTCAAGTCTCGACAGTAAAGGATAATCCAACGAGATAGAATTAAATTCGTGTACAGAATACTGGCTGAATATTTCCAGAAATTAGTTTCACTGTTCCATCCCAAGAATTTATTATGCCTCGAAGTCTTATCTTGGTACCATTAAATAAGTTACTAGAAGGCTGGTACCATTTCTTTAATACCAATATTTTCATGGAAAGGTTAAACATTTTTCTGTGATAGTAAAATAATAGACCAGAGGCGAGGGACAGAACAATGGAGTGATGTCATGTTCCAGATAAAAGACACGATTTTTATCCATGCTTTTTATGGAGCTCAATGTTATCTTGGATGGCAGCCGATTCGATCTCCAGTTTCTTTGTTGTGTTTTTTTATGGCGTTTTATGAGTCGTGCGTTAATCACCTTTGTTGTGAAACGTAATTCACGCTTGAGAGGCATATTGTACGAGACAAATTTGAGGAATACCAATGATGACTCACGATAAACCACTCAAGCCCGGGAGACAGCTACACAAATTTCTGGCTCGTTTTCTCTGATTTCATTGTTTGAACATGAGTTATGCATATTATATGCGCCTCCAGTATGAACGAAACTTTTCATTCTGCCACATCTAATAGAACAGAATCATGTGAGAATATCATGTGTGTGAAGTTCGCCCAGAACTTACAGATTGAAAAAAAAAGAATACTTGGCACTTTTGTTTTTTCTTCTCGCAAATAAATGGAAAAACATATGCTACATTTCTGCTGCCAAATGATGAAAATATTTTCAGAATAATTCTTCAGATTTTCAGGCAGATTGCGAAAAAAAAATGTCAGCCTGGCACTATTCTTTTCTTCCCGACGAAAATTGTTTCATATGCTTCACTTGATCTGCAGGTTTTCCCTCATATAAAGAAAATGGGAAAAATCAGTAGATTGTAGGAAAATCAGCATACCTAGCAACAGTGAGTGTGAAGTTGGTCCAGCACTTTTGAATTTTCAGAATTGTTGTGCTGAATTGTGCTTTGTGCTGTTGGAAATTTTTTTATAATATAGTTCTCAAGACATTTCCCGCAATGTGTTTTGAGAAGCTTGTTTTGTAAAATATCTTGAGAACCGTATGGAACGCGTGAACATGGTATTTAGAAAAAAATTCCACGGAAGGCAGCCGGTAATATTTGAAACGTATAAATGCAAAACCAGACATTTGCCGTTTAGCTAATCAGAGTGAGACTTTACTAGTCACCTGATCCTGGAAGCAGCGCGACATCATTCATTTTCGTAAATGTGATACAATAAAATGTATAAAATATAATTTAATTCAATTTCAAAAGAGAAGTTCGAAATCAAGAAGATGCCGAAATATTTCTAGAATTTACGAATGAAACTCAAATTAGAAAACTTTTATAATTGTTATTTGTACCAACCTTAATTTTTTACTTCATTGACTCTCAGTATCCACATCCGAACCAAACTTTTGTCAATATTTAAAATCTTTATGTATTATGTTTTGTTTAATTAATGTTATGTGAAATTATCAGATCATGTTCACTGATCCTCGTGTCAGTGACCTAAGATGTCGAGACACGTTAATTTAAATAAATAAATAAATAATAAAATAAAAAGCGTATCTGCTCTATTAGCTGAGCACTATGGGAGACGTTGGGCGGCTGATTAACATATCAATTTTTTCAAATGTGGTTTTGACTTAAAAATGTTTCATGATTTAGATCATCTCGAAGACCCTGGAGGGGAACCAATTTCTGATAATGTAGATAATGGTTTAAGAATTTGATTTTGTTTTATAAAAACATTACTTTTAAGATTATTTTTGATTCATTACAGAGCCTTATTGTTGGCAGAAAGATTTTTATTTTATATCATAAAGGTACTTTAGAATATAAACAAACTTAAAAAAAACTTTTTTTAACTTGATTCCGACAAAAAAGTTATACAAAATTAGATGCAAAAGCAGATATTTGCTAATCTCAGGTGCAAAACCAGACATGTCAATTTTTTTAGCAAAGTATCTTCATATCGACAGGCTATATTTTTATGGGTGATGCAATGAAAATTCCTTTCAACATTCTGAATATTTTGGTCAAAACTGGTTTGTTAGTTTAAAACTAACTCTCGTCTTACTCGAAATGGATTATACTAATACATCAAACGTCTGGTTTTGCATTTATACGCTTCATTTAATCTTCATAGGTTGGCCTCCTGCCACGGATCTTTTTATTATCTGTCAAATTTTTGAGAGAAAACACAGTTCTTCCAATCAATTTATTTCATTGCTAAAATCAATAAACCATATTTAGGGAAATATGCCATTAATATCAACTAAATTTTAGTGAATTGGAGGAAATAACGTATGAAACTCATAGATACGCTTTATTCTAACTGAACGAACTAAAAGTGTGGCGAGTTCTTGAATGAACGAGAGTTAGCATGAATTTTCTGTACGAGTATTATACGTTATTTTCTCTAATTCAGTGTCTTCTCATTAGAATTAATGGAATATTCCTATAAATATCTCTTAGTAACTTTTGCATTGAAAAATGTTGGTTGAAAGAAATGTTTTATGTATCATAAATATGACAGATAATGAATAAAGCCGTGACAGGACATTTAATGATTGAAGATAACCATGAAAACTGCGTGAAACAGGGATATTCTGGCGCGATCAGGTTCCAAAAGAAGTGACAGAATGACAGTTCTACCTCAGAATCAGACAAATTTTTTCTAGGTAATAGCATGTCCTAGAAGTCAACGTCAAACCGATATCCGATATTATTTCTCAATTATATCACATTTTTATAATTCGAGAGATTGCTCACCCTAGGAGGATTGTTGCTAAAATTTTTTAGTCTTTCAAATTTCATCTTTTTTATGTTAATCGTAATAGTGTTTCTGTAACCTGTAATCTGTACCTTTGAGCCAATTGCTCTAGCTTTCAAAATAATGTCACTTCTGTCTTCTGCCATACCAATTTTAAAAAAATAATATTTCACACAATTTCAAATGACTATACTGAAGAGAGAACTGTACTATAAACTTTAAAAGCGCATTCACTAAGGATTCTAAAAAGGTATAACACCAAGTATAACACTTACTACATTATTTCTTAGATCGGTCAAAAAACGGTCATTCTTGACGAAATACAGTTTCGAACCATTTCTTCGAACTTTGTGCTAATTTTTTTAGTGTATACATCATACAATACCTTAAGAATCAGGATGAATAAACATTTAAAAAGGATGGTCACATAAACCTACATAATTTGTACGAGTGGCACGTAGAAAATCCGAATTTAATGTGGCAATATCGATCTCAATATCGTTTTAACGTGAATATGTGGACTGGAATTTTGAAAGGAATAGCAAAATGTGTGGCAAAATTTATTTGGATTTAAAAAAATCATTCGTCAAATTTACTATTTCCAGAAAAATATGGTTTCAGTAAATCTTGCGGCCAGTTGAGCATCAGGGGGGAGTTTAGGAAGAAGTCCAATTTTTAAAATCGTAAGACATATCCCGCTCTTTTTAAAGAAGACGTCATGCATGTCTTGCTTCTCTGGATGAGGACCTCTAACATCTATCCTCAATTTAATGAAACTTGTCATGAAAAACTTTTCCTTTTCTCCTTATGAAAATAGCTTTTCAGAAACATCATCAAATGTGCTACCTTTTGAATTAACTTGCCGAACCGATTACAGGTTACAACAGCACTATTAAGGACACCGTAAAAAAAATTGAATTTTGAAAAAGTAAAAAACTGTAGAAACAGGAGTTCGAGAATCATCAGAGGTTGTGTTTTCTCTCGAATGATGAAAAATGCAATATAATTTGAAAAATACACAAATTAGATTTTTTTAAATATTTTTCTGATGACTACTATTACTCAGCCTTTTACACGATTTTTCTGTATATTTTTTATGGTGTTCCTATAGACATTTGAGTTTCTTTTTCAACTTAAATTCAAGCCGGCCACGGCTGGACTTTCCAGGCCTGCTTAGAGGGAAAGAATTCTTGACAGGAATATAACCAGTTTCATATGGAAAGCATCCATTGAACCAACCGTTGAAATTATTCTACGAAGAAGCGGAGAACCTATACCCATACAATTCACATAAAGCGTGAACGAGAGTGTAGTTAGGACCTCAGTACTCCTTCTGAACGACGTCGCTTCAAAGCAGCTCTTCAAAGGCGATAGCTATCAGGTAGATGCACACCATTCAAACCCCCCATACACTCTTTTCATCACGCTCGCCTCATTGATGAAATTATAAATCCCGCCGTAACGAATTTAATGGAAAACGCCCTTATCGAGGATCTGGGGATTATCCACGGACGAGATACCCGATGCTTTCACGCGCATAAAACAAATTTCCGAGGGGTCTGATGCCCTCGGAACGAGACAGAAGGATTAGAAGACGTGTTTGGTCCCCGAACACATCACTAGGCCTACATATCACTTTTGATTGGCGTCCCGCGGACCCTGCCGTGCCTGGCCGGCCCTACAATAAGGTTACTTCAGATATGATGGATTTACACGAAGCCTGCCCCATCTAACTTTTCCCGAAAGACGTCTTGGAAACTCGGGGATGATGCATACCCGCTGGATAAATGGTTGCAGGAATGAATTCTCGCGCTAGAATAAATAATTTAGTGATTGATGCGTGCGATCTGTTTATTTTGGAGAATTTTGTTGTTGACAGCAAACAATCAATTGATTGTTCACGTGGAAGCGTGTTAAAAATATTTTTAGCACACTATTTTCTTATGATGAAATCAGATTAGAAAAATTCAGAAATTGCAAATTTTCATTATCAATATTTAACAACTAATACTTATGAACATTATTATTAATCGTAAAACTAGAACAATTACTAACATTAATGCCCTGTGACGTTAGGGAGCTTCGCAACACATTATTAGAATCCTCAGCACCATCGGTACTTGTAGAAACTGGAAGTACATGGATGATGATGATCCAAAATCTGTTGAGGTTGGGATAATTTTTTCCTCAATAACATTTCTATAAATATGTAATGGAATGATCAACATAGTCCTCGGCTACCGTCGTAGACTTTCATCCACCATGTTTTTGTATATCCGTAATATTTGCTCCTGATTCTGCTAGCAATGAAGCGGAGGATCTTCGAAAACAGTGTCCTGTATATTGCTTTGGTTCTGGCAGTTTGAGGAATTCGGCAACAATAGATGGAATTTTCCCAAATGTTTTAATACCAACTGGATTGGCAGTGCATTTATTATTCCTGTATTTCAGGAAAAAACGACGATGTTTGATGACAGAAGGGCGCAGTGCAAAGTACTTATGAAAATAGTCTACATACTTCCAAATAATACTGAAAGAACGACTGACTTTCGTTTTTGTATTCGGAAGTTGTATAACCAATGATTTATTTGTTATTTCGATGTCATCCACTGATAAATTACGCAATTCTTCACGCCGACACGCTCCAAATAATCCGAAAATAGTAGCAACCTTAACAATTAAGTATTTCTCATCTGGTGCCTCCTTTGTAAAATTTTCAACTTGTTCACGAGTGAGAATTTTCGCCTTTTTGGGACGATATCCTTCACTTTTCCGATTTAAATATGCTATTACCTAAAAATTTTCACTAACATCCACACCATTTTCAACAAGGGCGCTCGACTTTATCATTGAAAATTTGCTCCACAAAGTTGATGAACTCCATATTTTTTATTTTTCTTCTAAGTATGCCAGGAAAACAGTTTCATTGAAGTTCCCTTCTGTACGTTTCAATTTGCATCAGGCCAGGGAATTGTTATAGGTATGCAATATCGTATTGCTTAACAGATTTTTTAGGTAGGAGTTCCAGATTTGATCTTCTTGCAGATTCTTCAATATCCAGAGGAACAACCGAATCGTCACTTTTATTAATAACTGGACTCTCGACGAACATAATAAACAGTTTAAAACCCATCGAGGATCTGGGGATTATCTACGGACGAGATACGCGATGCTTTCACGAGCATAAAACAAATTTTCGAGGGGTCTGATGCCCCCGAAACGAGACAGAAGGATCAGAAGACGTGTTTGGTCCCCGAACACATCACTAGGCCTACATATCACTTTTGATTGGCGTCCTGCGGACCCTGCACTGCCTGGCCGGCCCTACAATAAGGTTACTTCAGATATGATGGATTTACACAAAGCCTGCCCCATCTAACTTTTCCCGAAAGACGTCTTAGAAACTCGGGGATGATGCATACCCGCTGGATAAATGGTTGCAGGAATGAATTCTCGCGCTAGAATAAATAATTTAGTGATTGATGCGTGCGATCTGTTTACTTTGGAGAATTTTGCTGTTGACGCGGGGCAGACCGTGGGGAAACAATGTGAGAGGCGGTTTTCGAAGTCGTTACGACGTTTGAAATATGGAGGATGTATTCGAAGGAACGTATATAGGGGAGGAAGGAATATTTGAAGATCGAAAGGATCTCTGACCATTTTATTCTTCTCTGAGCGAAGTAAAAAAAACCATGTTTGTGTAAAATTGCCATTAAAAGTGACACTTTTCATGACAGCAAACAATGTTAAAATTGATTGTTTGCGTGAAAGCGTGTTAAAAATATATTTAAAAATTCAGCAATTGCAAATTTTTATTATCAATATTCAACAATCATTACTTATGAACATTAAAATTAATCGTAAAACTAGAACAATAACAAACATTAATGCCCTGTGACGTTAGGGAGCTTCGCAATACATTATTAGAATCCTCAGCACCATCAGTACTTGTAGAAGTACAATATTGGATGATGATCCAAAATCTGTTGAGGTTGGGATAATTTTTTCAGCAATAACATTTCTATATGCAATGGAATGATCAACATAGCCCTCGGTTGCCGTCGTAGAATTCCATCCACCATGTTTTTTTTATATCCGTAATATTTCCTCCTGTTTCTGCTAGTAATGAAGCGGAGGATATTCGAAAACAGTGTCCTTTATATTGCTTTGGTTCTGGCAGTTTGAGGAATTCGGCAACAATAGGTGGAATTTTCCCAAATGTTTTAATACCAACTAGATTGGCAGTGCATTTATTATTCATGTATTTCAGGAAAAAACGACGATGTTTGATGACAGAAGGGCGCAGTGCAAAGAACTTATGATAATAGTCTACATACTTCCCGATAATAATGAAGAAGGACTGACTTTCGTTTTTGTATTTGGAAGTTGTATAACAAATGATTTATTTGTTACTTCGATGTATTTCACTGATAAATAAAACAATTCTTCACGCCGACAGGCTCCAAATAATCCGAAAATAGTTGCAACCTTAACCATCAAGTGTTTCTCATCTGATGCTTCCTTAATAAACTTTTCAACTTGTTCAAGAATGAGGATTTTCGATGTTTTGGGACGATATTCTTCACTTTTCCGATTCAAATATGATATTACCTCAAAATATTTACTAACATCCACACCATTCTTAACACTTTATCATTGAAAATTTGCTCCACAAAGTTGATGAACTCCATATTTTTCATTTTTCTTTTAAGTATGCCAGGAAAACAGTTTCGCCGAAGTTCCCTTCTACATTTTTCAATTAACAACAGGCCAGGACATTGTTATATGCAATATCGTACTGCTGAACAGATTTTTTAGCTTCCAGTTCCAGTGCTCTTCTTGCAGACTCTTCAATATTCAGAAGAACAACCAAATCGTCACTTTTATTAATAATTGGACTCTCGACAAAAATATTAAGCAGTTAAAAACCGAAAACGAAAATTCGACAGGAACGAAATTCAAATGACAACGTCTTTTCTCATTTGTTAGTAATCATAACGTTGATTTCTTGAATGTTAAAATGCATTTTGAAGTTTACTGTCATTGCAAATTCGTTAATTTCATTATCAAAATAGGACAGTTTTACCAAAACATTGTATGGTACTATTTGTGTTAAAAGTGATTTTATTTTGTTCGTGAAATTGTTCAATTCGCTCCGCTCATTTCACAAACTTTTTCACTCACAAAATAGAACGTCATTTTTAACACTCATATCATGAATAACTATTTCGTACAATTGCCATTAAAAGTTACACTTTTAATGACAGCTTATAGTGTTAAAAGTGAGTGTTTACGTGCAAGCGTGTTAGAAATATTCATAAAACAGTGTTGAAGGAACTTTTACCAATTCTTTTTCACATGAGGAAATCAGATAATATTGTTAAAGTGATTTCATGATTTGCAATTTTTCTCATCAATATCTAACATTTATTTCATGTTACGATCTATTATTACTTGCAATGTTCCGCAATTGAATTATTTAATCGATCTCTTCAATTCCTTCAACTCGGATCATGAATAGACCTCCTCTTGTGCTAAATAGTGTAATTAGAATAATAAATGTTCACCTCGTTCATTTCTGGAGTGAGTACTCAAACAAGGTATGTGAATTCTCACAATTATTAATTGTTGCATTTTCATAATATTGTCATGCTTCTCATAAGGTATGAAAATGTGTCCACGTTTTAGATCATGAAAATATATGAAAATACTGGTAATCAGCTCTAGATGTATTCGAATAAAATCTCTTGTGTGTTGAATGATTGTATTTGAATCCTCTAAGATATATATTTTGTAAAATTTTTGCAGTTCTCATAGATTTCCAGATATTTCTAGATTCCTCACATACAGGTGATGACTTTCTCCAAAAAATGAATATTCTTATTTCTTTCCCTTTGGTAATGAATTCTGATTTTTTATTTCATCATGTTCATCTCATTCTTTTAATCAATTCATTTCATTTCTCAAATGTTCACATCTCATACATGCTAATTACTGTTCTCGAGTTTCAGATGAATCAAAATCCTCCATCGCAAAGGTTTTCAGTCTTTTCTCTCCATAAAACGGAGTGAACTCCTGTGAAATAGTTCAACGATCAAGTATTTTAGACTATGAACCTGGTTGACAGCCTCAATCTGTGTTTTACCTTGTGCGATTTCCTTCAATATTGGTGAAACCAATGAACTGGTATGATCTCTTCATTATTAATATGAAATTCTCAAGTTTTTTCATCTAATTCACCTAGCAAGTTAGATCATTAGCCTTCTGCTTTCTCAAAACCAAAGGATTAGTGGTTTTATTCATACATAGTACTCTCATGATAAATCCACATTATTCTTCAATTGTATCCCCTATTTTTCTGATGAAAAATAATCCTTTTTCCTCAAAGCAGTTTGTCATTTCCTCATATTGTATTGAACTCGATGATGAACGGATTTAGACAATTGAACTTTCAACGCATTTACCTCCTCTTAGGCCTAATTTCACTTTTATTACACCTCAGTCTACCCTGATGATTCATTATTCAACATTCTGTTTTTCTGATCGACAAAGAGTTTCTCACAATTATTTTTTTCATTACTCGGTCACTGTGAACGTTGTGTTTAATTTTGAATTAGTTGAACTGTCTTAACGTCTAAATCTGACTTCATATGACCTCTTTTTCGAACTCCTCTAGATAACTCCTGCTTTCAATTGGATAAGGTCACTCTGAGTTTATAGATGATTTCAATATTTATATTTTTACTGTAATAGCTTTATGGCGGATGAGTTATTCATTTTATGATTGTGAATAATGTCAATAAATGTTTTACACTACCATTTCCAACTAACTCTTTAACAGTTATTTTACAAAATCTGAACAATCCAGATTTCGGACATTAGAGCTAGAACATCTGCTAACATTAATACTGAGCTTCTCCACGCAAATAAATAAAATTTTTGTTGTGAAATATGAGAAGTACTCTATTGGATTGCTATGAAAACAGTGTCCGTATATTGTTTTCATTTCAACATCCTAGCACAAACAGTAACGGATATAATGGCCAAAGTTGAAATCGCCCAAATTTCAATCTTGGCCTATAACTCGAAAACAAAAAGAAGATGGAGGAATGCATTTGATAGCATTATCAGTTTCTCTCAATAAGACCACCGTAACGTGTCATTCATTTTCCTCTATCTCTCACAGTTGAAAAGTTTTAGTTCAAGTATCACCAATTTTGCCCACCTTGTAGAATTCCTCCCCACTACGAACACATATCCCAGGATAGGAGTGAACTCAACTAGGCATGAGATGCTGTAGAATGCCATAAGAAAGGAAAAAGCCTGGATGAAATTGGTGTCCTTAGGTTTCCAAACCCAGTAGCTGAAGTTTTTTAGTTGTGTCAAAGTCGAGTTAAGCCCAAACAACGAGCCGGAATTAAGCCTCAACAGGTCTCAATTGGCCAGATTTGTTTCCTAATGGTACCGTTGGAAAAAGGAAAATATGAATATGGCGAAAAATCCTTGTCATACTAGGCTGCTTTGATCTAAAGGCAGCAAGTATGACATGAAAATTATCTTCATTGTGGTGCAAGCTTCGAGTGCTTATTTCGAATGTGCCAGCTAATATCTGCTCCTGAAAGTGAACTACTAATAACGTGGTGCTTTTCTGCACTACTCGAATAATCTCTGAATATTTTGCCACCTTAATTGAGAGTCGCATCCTGGGGAAAATCGAGCCAACGTTCACTGAGAGACCGTTCCTAATTATAGTTTTCAGTACCGTGGATTAAGCGAAAGCTTCGGGAATTATAGTGGCTCGCGATGCCATCTTGAACACGTTCACCAACGCCATCACAATAAACTATTCAATTCGTTCTTAATTAGCCTAGAGGCGAGTGACGTCACGACCAACAGAGTTAAGGGGTCTACACACGTCGACCTGGTTGTGGGTGCAAGGTGCAACCAGGGTGGAAAACATACTTGAAGGGGATTGTTCTTTTTTTCTGAAATTTATGGTTTTTTTTTCTCTCTCTCTGAATGAAACTTTTCAAACAATTTCAAATTATAAAAGGAATGAATAAACAATTAACACATCAAACTTCCAAACTTCATAACGTTTCAGAGTATTTTAAAATGTTTTTAAGAAAAAAAAAAAAAAACGAAATACAAAAATTTTTTTGCCTTTACGGAGGCCACACCGAAAACATTTTTGAAACATGGATTAATTCAAAATAGTAATCATCGAAATGAACACAATTTTTAATTCCCACGCTCAGAGATCTTTAATCAATGATATTAGATTTTGTCACTGAGATGAAAGATATACCCGTTTCAGCCTTATTTGAAATCATCAGTATCCCATACACCTCAGGGACAAAATCTTCTTAAAAAACTTCGATATTCGAAGCAATTATGTACCGAGTAGAAATTACGAAGCAGTGACATTCAATTGCGTAAAAATGAAGTTCCACATCTCCAATCATTTATTTTTCACTCAATGAGATTTCAGAAGTGGCCCAAAATCAGGGCCTTCATGCAAGTTTCTCAGAGTGATGGAAACGCCCAATTCTTTTCGCGGCCGTGAAGCCAAGTGCTTTTAAGAAAACGAATAAAACTGAAAAACAAAAAAATTCTTTATTTGGCATCATCCTACTGATCGAAATCTAATATCATTTATCGAACCTCATGATTAAAGATCTCTGAGCCTGGGAATTGAAAATGTTATTCATTTCGATGATTATTATTTTGAAATAAGAGGAAAAGCAAGTCCTTACAGCGAGGAGTGAGCAGTTGAAGAAAATCTACTCCACATGATTATACCTCCAAAGAGACGTTTAACGACGTTATTTTTCTAAAATAAAAAACAGTTTTTACATCTTTTTTGATCTGCCTGGAAATTAATTGGATTTTAATAAAAATCAACATTCAAAGAAGAAATCATATTTAAAGCATTTCATACCTTCAAAAGATTCATACTTTTTCATATTCTATTTATTGAACAACTTAGCTATTAAATTGTGAAGTTATATCAGTTTTGTACTTTTCCTTCCTGAATACCCAGTATGTACAAAGAATTCTTGACCAATGATATAATATACTGCTGCAGTACAGGTTATGACAATTATGAATTATATAAATATTCTCAACAACCCCAAATTGATTTGCTTTCGAATCTAATGTATTCAACAATTTTATAGGGCATATTGATATATTTTAATCTATGATGAACACACAAAAATTTTTAGTAGCTTTTTGTTATTAGAAATGATGATAATTATTTTGAAACGAAGTATATTTATTTCTCTTTTACAAGGCAAACCGGTATCCTTATACCTCCACGAATTGTGAATTATATTAGAAACACATTAGTGCATGCAATTTTTAACATTTGTAGTTTGTAGTCCTGAAAATCAGCATCACATGCACCTCTTGTTTAAGATTTTTCAAAGCAAGCTCGTTTCTATTCAAATAAACCTCGGAATCTAAGTGCTTATATTTCCTTTACTTGACGTATAATATCATCTAAAACATCGCCTTTGACGAATTCATGTCTTTCTCTGTTTCTTTTATTCCATGAAGTTCGATTAGAGTCCGCTCTGATTGTTTGGCTCGCTCTCACTTGGCTGTTATTGATCAGATGTCCGACCCAAATTGGAAATCCTTCGGCTATGCAAATTGTGCCTCCACAGCTGATGTTCTCTTCATTAGACGATCGGATGGGTTGTAATCAATCAATCAATCTCAGCTGTGATCGATGATGTGTACTGAAACTTACTGTGTACAAGACATCGAAAATTCGGTGGTCGAGGAAGTATTAGCCAAACAATGGCGGAGATAGGAGAAATTCGACTTTAGTTGAAGTTGATAAAATTATAGACAGACATCAATTCATTGGTATATTTGTCATACATCAAAAAGAAAAAACCCATAGTTGAAAAGACCCAGAAAATTCTCTGGAAACAATTTTTGTTGATCTTATCTTTGATGAATGAAGAAGTAAAGAAGGTTTATCTATTGAAATATTTTCTTGGGGGGCTTTGCATATTCCTGAAAACTTTATTTGGGTTTTCTCTCCGAGTCTCTGAAACAAAAAACAATTAGAAAAATTTTTTTAAGTAATAGAAGAAAGGCCCTTGCGTAAAAATTTGAGCACTAATTTGTGAGGTGTCAAAACTTTGAAGCGTAACGTTTCGGTGTCTAAATCAGAAGACTCCTTCGTCAGACAATTTCTATTTTTCATATAACTTCTCAAAATCGTGACAATATCTTGATTTTTCAATTGACATTTGTCAATCTTTGATGAACATAGATTAATATTGATTAGGTACTTGATGTTGATATTGTTATTTTATTCCCTGAAACCAGTTCTTTTTTCAATAAATCCATATAAATCCAATCTATCCCTACTGAGCAATTGGCTAGATTATCAGCCTCATTAAACAAAATACAAGCTGACTCCTTGATTTTTCCTTTATAATCATCAGGTTCCGTCATTAGAATTTTTAGTCCTATTCTAATCCATCATGTCATTGCCGGTATTGGAACACACATGGAAGATCTTATGCAGGAGGAACATCAAGACATAAGAAAGCGTGAACATAAGAATAACATAAAAAATAGAGATATTGGTAGATCGCAGATAGCAGATCATGTGTGTTCCAATACCGGCAACCACATTATGGATTAGAATAGCACAAAAATTCTTATGACGGAACCTGATAATTATAAAAAGAAACAAGGAGTCAGCTTATATTTTGTTGGATGAGGCTAAAAATCCCGCCAATTGTTCAGTAGGGATAGATCGAATTTGAAAAAAGAACTGTGAAAACGAATTAAATATACCTATATTTAATTTGTGTTCCCAATATTGATTGCATTTTCATTGAATGAGAAAAATGTATCTATTCATATAAATCGTTGTTTTGACAACACCAATTATTTTTCAGCTCCGTGAAAATTTTTAATGTGTCAAAGTGGATTTGTTCCCTGACCTGCCGAAGCTCAAGAAACTATTAAAATCTGAAACTAATTTTATAGTTCTGTAATATAAATAAAAAATTTCTATGACGACACATAACTGAAACAATGAATAACATTTCTACAGAAAGATTGTTGTTATATTAACAAGCGATTTATAGGAACTCTAATATTTTCAAGCTATTACATAGATTTTATCTCAGGCTTTGAGCGCGGCGACAGAATGTAGAAATTCCGTAACAAAAAACCTAACACAGCCGTGTATCGTCGGTTCAGTTCGGCAGACTTCAGCACAGTGTTTGGGTGCTTGCCACTAGACGGATGCGTGCAGCCACTCTATCAGTGCAAAATGGAGTCGGCAATCTCGCTGTTCCATTGAATTACGAACAGCAAATATTTCATTAAGATCGGATAGAAAATGTATAGCCAAACGCAAACATTTTCCATTCGGGTGACTAATATTAAAAATTGTATATTACGACAAAAAATGAAAGTTCGCATTTAAGTTTTATCATAATCGAAGGCAAGCTGCATCTTTGTTGCAAGAATTCAAAAACTGTCTTTAAATAGTGTTCAGACGATAGCTCAAAGTGTTTTAGATTTCATTAGTAATAGAAATGGCATTTCAATAATGACTTTCAATTGCCAAAGTCTATACGATTTACAAGATTCAGTTACGAGACAAACCAATGTGTTACTTCTTACCGAAACATGCATGACACGTGATAATCCGATTGAAATACCTAATTTCAATTGTATTGTTCAATTCAAACCCAAACTAGATACTGTTTCAGAAGGTGGAGTAGCTATTTACCAAAATAGTAATAATGTTACTGAAATTATGACTCTGAATATTGAACTAAATATTAAAGACGTTAGCGATGTTAATGTTACACGCTCATTTGTTGGAGATATTTGTGCATGCTTATGCAAACTTAGAAATGGCCTACATATAGTCATGGTAGCAATTTACATTTCTCCGAATCCAAAATTGGACAAGGTAGAGCATTTTATTCATCGCACTTTATTGGAGTACACTGAAGAAGGGTCGAAAATACTTGCTACAAATGGTAATAAATTTCCACTTACCTTGGATGGCGATTTCAACATAAACGTCGCTGATAAAAAATCAGAGCGGTTGACAACTTTTCTTTCAGAAAAATTGAATTTAAAAATGGATAATGATCCACAAGAATCCACAACAAAATGTGGGACCACTATTGACGCTGTATTTTCCAGATATTTAGAAGACATTAAATCACAAACTTATGTTTCTTATTTCAGTTACCATAAACCTATAGTTTCAATGATAAACATTCCTGAATAACCTACAGTATTGTAAGATGAATATTTTGTAAGATGAATATTTTAAATCAACAATATTATCTTCTTATTTTTGAATAAATGCTATGCAATAGCTTTACCGCGACAGTCCTCGAGTGCCACACGTATTTTTTTAAATATAACCTACATGTATTGTAAGATAAACAAAAAAAAATTAAATCAACAATATTATCTTCTTATTTTTGAATAGATGCTATGCAATAGCTTTACCGCGGCAGTCTTTGAGTGCCATACGTGTTTTTATTAATATACTGGTGTTGTCCATACAATAAGCCTAATTCCTCCATTTTGTTTCACATCGCAGAATGTGTCCAATTCATGGCCGAATCGTCCGCGTGATGCTTCCATTCAGATTACCGAAATAGACAGTTTTGCTGCAGACATCGTTTGTTATCTTCCCATTAATTCAGAACGGCCAAAGCTCCACTTGTATTTGAATATTAATTTCGTTAGGGTGTTCCAGCGCCGTTCCCTTTAACTCGTTTTAAATCCTTTGATCGTGTCGACCGAAAAGCGGTGCCACAACACTATTTCATTATTCAACCAGGGGCGGCTTTCAGGGGGCCGGTTGAAAGGGGGGGCCATTGTTCCCTCCTGATGTTTTACGGGAAATAGATCATGTTGAATATGAATTTGCTGCATCAATATACCTGTCTGATGAGAATTAAAATTCTCCGAACTTCATAAAATTGAAAGAATAGAAATTGATTACGTTCTCTAACAGCGTTGAGAATAATTGTGATTAATGACATACTGTTTTTCAATTGTATATGACATCTTCATACTGCTCTGAAATAGCATTCATTTATAAATGTAGAACAAAGTATATACGAAGTCAGAATATTACCATCATAAAATGCAATAAGATCGTATATCTACAATGAGTATTATAATCTTAGAATAAAAAAGGAAAGGATGGAGCATTAGTGAAATATGAAGGTATCTGGAAAGGTCTACCAATATGACTGCCAATTTTTTCCAGTTTGCAGTGGCGAAACAAAAACTTATATCATAGAATAATAGTATATTCTAAAACAAGTTGCAGAATGAGCTCCTATTCCAACACGAATGCGAAATTCGAAGCATGAGTGTTGAAATTGCCTTCTGCAACGAGTATCAGACGATATGTTCTCGGTTTCAGTCAAGTTTTATGAAGTACTCTCGACATTCAAATAAACATTCAGATCAGTGACATTTGTATTGTATCTTGGCACTTGGTGTGACTTACGAAATTTGACAGATTACGGAATTTGAATTGATTTGATTTAAAAATTGCGAGGATCGGAGGCCAGTACTGACAACCACAAAACGAAAAATATAACTGAAAACAATGCTGTGGTGAGTTTCATTACAACTGAGAATGTGAGAAATACGGCCTCGTCTTGGCAATATTTTACATGAAAATGTTTCTGGTTGAATTTTAGTTCTTTTTGTACGTTGCTTATCATCATTTTATTATGTTTTTTTCCTCAATAACCTGTATACAGGGTGTACCAAGTTCGACGGCCTATTAGGCGTTTCTGGAGAACTAGACTTATTTGAAATCTGAAAATTGGGATTATGATATTGTTTAACATAATCTACCGAGCTAAAATATTCTTGGAGCCTAACCACTTTCAGTTATACAGGGAGCGAAAAAAAAATTTTCAAAATTTTATTTTTCTGTTTTTTTTCTTTTTGAATTTGATAGAGTATGCAATTCTGAATAAATTCTTACTCGAATCGTTGCATTCGTCGAAATACTTTCAAAAATATCGAGAAAAATCTGAAGAAAAAGAGAGAAAAGGGTATTCGGTATTATGTTTGTTATTCCTAATCTACATATCTTAAGCACGAACCGTTTTCACATTTTTGAAGTCAAAGACTGTGGAAATATTGTACATTTTTAAAATTTTGAAAAACTCATCACAGGGTGTTCCAAATGTTGGGTCAAAAATTGGGATCAAGATTGGCCCATAACTTTCGTCTTTCAAATTAGAACCCTATTTTTTTATGATTGCGTTGGATTGCACGAAGAAAAATGATGATAGTGTTCTAACATGTTAATGCTCCTAAAATTGATAATTCTTGAGTTATTTAGGATTTTCTGAATTTATGTGGTACATAGCGTCAAATTCATTTAATCTGTTTCATTTCAACTATGACCTGGGTCATAGAAGATGAATTATTCCACTAATGATATACACTTGAATACATCCGTACTGAAATCGTTGCATTCGTCAAAATACTTTCCGAATTATAAAAAAAAAAACTGAACAAAAAAAGGTAGATAAGAGTATTCGGTATAATGTTTGCTATTTCTAATCTAGATATCTTGACCACAAACCGTTTTCACGTTTTTGTAGTCGAAGACAATGGAAATATTTTACATATTTAGAATTTTGAAAAACTCGTCACAGGGTGTTCTAAATGTTCGGTCAAAAATTGGGATCAAGATTGGCCCATAACTTTCGTTTTACAAATTAGAACCCTATTTTTTATGATCGCGTTGGAATCTGCGAAGAAAGATGATGATAATGTTTTATCATGTTGATACTTCTAAAATTAATATTTCTTGAGTTATTCAGTATTTTCTGATTCCATGTCGTACATTGCGTCAAATTCATAAAACCTGTTCCATAACAACAATGATGAATGAATTGAACAAAAAGGTGTGTCACTAGTGAGTTATTGAAATAATTTATCTTCTATGACCAAGGTCATAGTTGATATGAAACAGATTTAATGAATTTGACGCTACACACGACATAAAATCAGAAAATCCTAAATAACTTAAGAATTATCAATTTTAGGAGCATGAACATGTTAAAACATTATCATCATTTTTCTTTGTACAATCCAACGCAATCATAAAAAAATAGGGTTCTAATTTGAAAAACGAAAGTTATGGGCCAATCTTGATCCCAATTTTTGACCCAATATTTGGAACACCCTGTGATGAGTTTTTCAAAATTCTAGAAATGTACAATATTTCCACATTCTTCGACTTCAAAAATGTGAAAACGGTTTATCTAGATTAGGAATAACAAACATAATACCGAATACTCTTTTCTCTCTTTTTCTTCAGGTTTTTCTCGATATTTTTGATAGTATTTCGACGAATGCAATGATTTGAGTATGAATGTATTCAGAATTGCATACTCTATCAAATTCAAAAAGAAAAAAACAGAAAAATAAAATCTTGAAAATTTTTTTTTCTCTCCCTGTATAACTAGAAGTGGTCAGGCTCCAAGAATATTTTAGCTCGGTAGATAATGTCAAACAATATCATAATCCCAATTTTCAGATTTCAAATAAGTCTAGTTCTTCAGAAACGCCTAATAGGCCGTCGAACTTGGTACACCCTGTATATAAAAATGAACTGCTGTGCGTTAGGTACGCTAAAACTTAAAAACGGCTGGACCAATTTGGATAATTTCGGTCTTGACTTATTCGTGGAATTCCAGGGAAAGTTTAAGTTTAAAAGGTGAGAAAATATAAGAATGCAAGGTATTTAATATTTGAGAAATAGAGGTGTTCGATTATCATTGATTTTCGATGATCAACGATGTTTTGAAATTGATTTTGCAATATTTATAACATCGTTACATCTATTTCTCGATTTCAATAATTTCTTCATGTGAGGACGACGAAAAGTTTGAACAAAACACTAATGTTATCAATTAATGATACATAAATAATTAACTAATATTTCGATAAACATCGGGTATCATGTTCGGTTATCTATGTCAATATCGGCTTCGGTGATCATTTGTGAAAGTGACATTTGAAGCGTCTAAATGCAAATCCAGACATTTGATGTATGAGCCGTTCCGAGCAAAACGAGAAAAACCTGCCAAAATCATAGTTTTGAATTGAAAAACTCCCAGTTTTGACCATTTGAATTACGAATAGAGGCTTTCAAAAATCTACTTATGAACCTGAGGGTATAAGAATCAGATTTTGGCAGCAACTTTCTCTATTGTAATCCTTCCTTAACTCATTTTTTCGGAAAATGTCAAATGTCTGGTTTTGCATTTAAACGCTTCATTTCAAGTTCGGTCTTTTTTTTGCAGTTGATATTTCGTGATAGATACAACTCACCACAAACTGTGCGAGAACTTTTTTGTCAACTTGCGATGCCGAGAATAAGAATACCTGACATAAGAAACCGCGTCACGGGAGGCCCATGCATTGAGGGGGTTGACTGATCATTTGATTATAGGAACATAATATCAGTTATTTAGGTATAGGACTTATATATACGAAATGTTAGGGAAATACAGTTGGATCTGGCAGGCTGTGTGGCAATCAGGATATAGGCTTCTTCAAAATTTTTCGTGTTTGAAAGTAAATTGGACTGATAATAATAACAATAATTTCAATATCCCATTTGGGCAGACAAAGTTGCACGGGCCAGCTAGTAATTCAATTAAATATAATTATTGCGAGACCTTTTTTAAGTCAAACTAATTCACAATATTCAAAATCAACAATGAAGTGGAAAAATATGCCTTTACCTACCTAGGTTCAAGCTGATGCGATCGCGATGTATTGGCGAGCTGGCATCACAACCATTGTATAAATAATCCTGTCTTTATGCAATGATCACAATGGGAAATCGCACAATGAAAACTTTAGTTGAGGTTATTGCAGGGAAATTCTATTTGGTATAAATACACATGAGGCGTTTTACGAGCGCTTGATTTTATCTCCTTTTTCAAAATGTGGGGGTGATTTTCACCGAGAATTTTTAAATATTTTGTTTAACTTTCTTAACGGGCAGTCGTCCGTTCATATCAATTTTCAGGCCACTAGCATCAAAATTGTCATAAGTCTCATACATTCCCTGGTTCTAAGAAATGGGCGGTGAAAATTTTAAGTTAAGGAACTTTTTCGTTCTTTGTGTACTGATACTAGATCGCATACCAAATTTCAACTGCATAGGAGGTACTCAAATTGTTTTTATGATTATCAGTGAATGAGTGACGAAATCGGGAGTTTTTAGATATGTATCCATAAAATCTAAAGTGTACGAGCTATGCACTTGAAACTTTGCACGTTTGATGAGTTCAGTATTGGCATTATATCCTGAGAATTTTTTTCATCTGCTATATTCCAAACTCAAAGTATGAGGGTTCAAAAATACGACAAAACACTTCGAGAAAAGGTAGGGAGTGCCCCGCGCAGCACTTCGCTTGGCACGTCTTGGCAGGGCACTACCGTGCTCGCAGATAATAATACCAAGTTCAAGACATTTTTTCGTCATTTTTGGTTGAATGCAGCAATCAATGTTCGGTCAGAACAGTTCGCCAAAATTGTGATCAATATAAGGAAATAGTACCATATAGAACATGTTTGTTACAATTTTCCTGGGTTCGTTTTTTCACAGTTTACTGTCGTATACTTTCGGAGAAACTCATTTCAAAGCGAGCTTTGAGTAAATAGTATATTATTTTATGAGGAGGAGAAGTGTCACTTTTCATGGCCGAACGTAGTGAGGCGGGTAATTGAAAGCGAGCCATGAAAAGTCACTTCTACTCCGAATGAAATATGTTATTTTCTCTATTTCAGTATCGTAATGAGTTCATTACAGTACTGAAATTAGTGCTGTAATGAAACTATATATTTTTCGTTTTGAGGTTGTCAGTACTGACCTCCGATCCTTTCTATTTTCAAATCAAATCTATTCAAATTCCGTAATCTGTCAAGTTTCGTAAGTCACACCAACTGCCAAGATACAAAACAAAAGTCACTAATTTGAATTTTTATTTGAATTTCGAGAATATTTCACAAAACTTGACTGAAATAGAGAAAATATCGTCTAATAAGTGTTGCAGAAGACAATTTCAACACTGATGCTTTCGAATTCGATGAATTTCGCATTCGTGTTAGAATAGGAGCTCATTCTGCAACTAGTTTTAGAATATACTATTATTTTCAAACGTTTTGAAATTCATGAAAATCTGAATATCCACTTTTGGATTGATTCACATTTAGGTACATGATTCTATCCACTTACAATCGTTATAATTGAATGAATTACGGGACATTTGCCTAGTTACGGTTGCCACGCACAATTGATTCTGACAGATATGAAGTAAAATAATCATTGGCAAGCTGGTGAGAAGTGGTTGAAAGTGAAAATGTCTTCAGAAATTGAGGTTTTGGCCATTGAAGCAGTCTCTTCCCTCGACTCATCGAAGTCAATTCAAAAATTTCTGCAGCATACCTATGATCACTTCGTGAATTGGTGCAATTCGAAAAATGTGACAGTTTACCAAGAGAATGTGCTTCTAGCATATTTTAACTTAATGTCTAGTGAAATAAACTGGAAATCCTCTGCTTTGTGAGCCCAATATTCAATGATAAAGTCGCAACTAGCGATCACACATGAAATAGATATTGGTAAATACCTGAAGTTGCGCGTATTTTTGCAGGGTAATACTTTTCCTGTCGCCGGCCGGAGAAATAGAACTTTTCGATGATCCTGTCGATCGAGAAATGACGTTATTATTGTACGTTTGAAAATAAAATTTATTATTTTTGTAGTTGTTTCTTCCCAGAAGCATATTATAGCAAACGGGATCTCCACTAGTCCATTCTCTATTTGTATACATCATGGCCCATGATTAGGGTTTTAATATTTCCTCATTGTATATTAGAGTATTCTTTCAAAATTCCTGAAAAATTTATTATTTATTCAATCTACATGTTTGGAATACAATAAATTAATTTTCAATGTGTAGTTTTATGACCAAAAAGGAATTCTTTATGTAGAAAAGACTATATTTCTCTGAATTTGATGAATTTGACCCTACCATACCCTGAAAGTAAATTTAAAGCACCATACCAGTTAAGGGTTAAGTAGTTCAAAACTAACACCGTGAATAAGAAAGCTGCAGAAACAATACCAGAATTCATTATTCACTAACTTTTTAATCGGCCATATACATCAATAGTACGCTACAGATTCGCATCCTACAGATAAAAAGCAGAATACCGCAATTTTTTTCAATATTTCCTCCATTTCTCTGTTACTGAGCAACCGTCAATTTTTTTTGAGCGATCGTCCATCGCCAACTCTGTCGGCACGGCCGACGGACCTCCGGCACACCGGCTCGACGCGGTTTATCGGAGCGTTAATCTCCGAAATAAACATTCCCGGGGAAATTCAATCATTCCGCAGTCGATTAAAGGGGAGGCGGCGGGGACTGCACTGCGAGGCTCCCAGCCGACGTTTCCTTCATCGACGTCGGCCGTGCATTTCGCGGAGAACGTTGCACGGCACTCTAGACGGGATTTGTATGCTTGTCAGCCGAACCATCTCGCGGAATTGCCGGAGGAGGTTTTTTCGTCTTCGTGTTTCTTCTGTGCTCGGTCTGACGAATGCAGGAAACATTGAAGTGGAGATTGGACTTTTTTCAATGATGTTTATGAACCGCAGAGATTGGGTAGCTGCCGGTGTTTCGGATTAAGTTGGGGCGAAGTTTGAACGGCAACTTTTTTTTTTTTACTAATAGAATAAACAATCTTGGGTTAAGCAAACTGGAGAAACTTCTTTGTTTCAATTAACAGTGTTGGGAAAATATTCATTCGGTATTATTGAGTGACAAATTAAAGAAAGATGTCATGGAAATGGAATGTCACTTGGTATTTCATTCCAATAAACAAAGCAAGAATAAATAAAAACGATTTCAAGAAAAGATGAGCCGAAATATAAAAAGAAAATTGCGTTTTTACCACACAAAAAAGGTAGGTAGTTAGCTACTAATTCCAAATCTGAACCAAAACATACTTATGAAATAACAAACTCAAAGCAATATGAAAATATTTCCTAGAGTTCTCCTAAGTAAAATGAAATTTAAAGTGTGAAAGTACTGACGATGACATAATGTTCTCACGATTATTGCTATTTTTAGAGTTAGTTCCACCTAAGGTAGGTTTGTGAGTGTAAGTACTCAGACCTGCATACTGGCTGACATCGACTCCAACAATAACAATACATATATGAGAGTAGGTACATCAGTTAATTCTCCATTGAATAAAGCATCAAAGGAAGGAGGGATTCAAATGAAAATTCAGATTAGTGACTTTTGTATTGTATCTTGGATCTTGGCAATGTTCGATTTACGAAATTTGACTGATTCCGGAATTTAAATTGATTTGATTTGAAAATTGAGAGGATCAGGGTAAGCCAGTACTTACCCCGATCCTCTCAATCAGTATAACCACAAGACGAAAAATATAACTGAAACAATTCTGTTATAAGTTTCATTACAGCACTACTTTTAGTGCTGTAATGAACTAAAAGTAGTGCTGTAATGAACTCATAACGATACTGATATATGTAGAGGAAATTTATTATCTGTTTTTTTGTGTACAAGGTTTCCCTAATTGTTTGTTTTCTATTGTTTCTGCTACTTCTGGACTAGATAGGTGAAAACGTTGAAATGTGTACTGGGCGCCATTTTCGAGAAAACATCTTCAGTGGAAACTGTTCCACAATATCTTCTCTTTTTATTAAACAAAATTTTGATATTTATTTTATTTCGAAAATGTGCCATGAATTTTTTATTAACGAAAATATCTGAAAACAATTGAAACTTTTCACAGGCACCGCTTCACTGGAAATGAAATACTAAATTCAACTATTTCAATCTTGTGTCCGAGGGTGCAAAAAAGCTCTTTCATCTTGAATACGAACGCATTCTTTATTGTCTCATATCATACAAAAAAGTGTTTAAGTGCTTATAGTTTTCAGAGATTTTCGAAAATGAACATGTTATGGCACATTGATGAAATATAAAAATTTTTTATATCTTCAAAACAAAGAGAGATATTGTGAAACGATTTCCACTACTGGCGTTTTCACGAAAATCGAGCCCAGGAATAATACCTTCAACGTGTTTACCCATCTGGTCGAGAAGTACCAGAAACAGCCAATTTTGAATACATGACTTCATAGGAATAATTAATTTTAAATTGAATCAAATAAGAAATTCCTACAGGATGCTGAATATTTCTTATTTTGTACTATAAATTTCATTTTGTTTCTATATAGTTTTTCACTTGAGTATATTTTCATTATCAGATATAGACAGCTTCTTAATTATGTTATTCGTTTGTGAACTTTATTTCTCTCATTCTTATCGAATGAATATGATTCGATCTCAAACTCTGAAAAGAAAGACTTCACAAAAGAGACTGCTTAAAAATTTTCTCATGCCGAAAAATGTCGATTCCTGCTCTTGATAATAACCTGTTGTCAAAAGCAGTTAACGAAAACGGTGACCTTGAAATAAAACAAAATATTAATTAATAAATTGTTGTTTTGTTCACCACGATTTCCAAAAATTAATAAAACTTAAATTATGTGAATGGAAATCAGACTATTATTCCAACAAAAACAGATTTTGTTCTAAATTTCGGGAGAAAATGCATTTTGGGGAAGTAGTTTGTACTAACACATTATTTTTTTGAAGAAGATTCCACCTGACTCAGAAAAAAATGGGTTCTCGCTTGAAAAACACCCTGTACGTTCAGATGAATTTCTAATGATTGTATGTGAGAATTGGTATGTTTTTCGATAGAAGCTGAAGTTAATGACATGGAATGAAGAACTCCTTATTCGAGGAAATTTGAATGTTTTTTTTCAGATTCCAGAAGATTTTTTGAGAAGATACGCGAACGATACACTAAAGCAATATAAGTTGCAATCGAATTATGAATGAAAATAGTTTTTTTTCACAAAAACTCATTTCACCCTACAAAGCTCAACTCGTAAACTTACATCGTGTGAAGTCTATGTGAACTTGATTATCTCATGTTAAAAACGACCAAATCATGTATCCAAGACATTCCAAGAACATTGACCATATGGTTTTGTCTTTAAAAGACTAAAAAGTCTAGTTTTTACCTTTTCTTTGACATATGAAAAAACTACCTCATCGTGGAACATTGAAATTTTCCTCTCAAGAACGAATAAGCCTCATCTCTCATCTTAGAAAAAACTCAACCACTCTATGACTCTCCCATCAAAAGTTATGAGCCTTGCAAATACGGGACTTCATTGTGAACCATCCTGTATCCTATGATAAAAAACTTTTATATATTTTTCATTTTCAATAGCTCTTGTTCCCTTCTTTTTCTGTCAATCTCTCCCTTACCTCCATAATAAATCCTGCTTTGATATGGAAACATAAAATCAACCGTTTCGATCGTTTCATAAGAGGGAACTTTCATCATTCGCGCACGCATCGTTAACCAATAGGTGAACTACGTTGAATCGACGTATTATACCTTCGCATTGTTTATTTTGATTCGATATAGTCGGAGATTGTCGAAGAAATGCTTCATGAATTAAAGATTAGTTCGCCTTCATTCATAAATCGAGGCTGGTCAATCCCCCGGTATTTTTATTGCATCCTTATCTGAATATAAATAAACGAGGTGCTTTACGTTCCTTTTTCGTTCACGAGAAACTAATATTTTCTTTGGAAAACTGTTGAGTTTTTGCTCCGTAGGGAGTTTAATAAATGTCGGAATGAATTCGTGCCAATGACTTTATGATCGTATGTATATCAGGAATTTATGTAACGGAAAATTAAGGTACACAGATTCAACCATATATTATTCATATTGATACAAACCATACAATGTTGTATATTTTTTGAAATAGAAATTAAGCTTTCATACATTGGCCTTGAAATCTAGTATTCTCATTGAAAAAAGCATTACTTCTGGTCATGACTTTATAATTAAAAATTCTCCCGAAAGACGAGCATGCTACTGGATTTTACGTAAAATATGCCTGTATATAATGTTTTAATTTCAGAGCTCTATATCATCAGTATTAGCGGATAATTGTTTTTCAATATCGCTATACTATTCCAATTTTCGCTTATAATCTTGTTAGTTTCTCATTAAAAGAGAACGTGAATGGTGCATCAGATTTTGTCTACTTCCACTGAATTGAAAGTTGGAAAGCTAAGACATCGACATTTGACTACCCATGTACTTATTGTGTTGATGCCAATCAAATTCTATTCTGGAATCGCTCAACGGATTTTATCTAATCTTTGTTTTCTGTAGGCGACAGAGACATTTTACAATTTGAATGACTTACATGCAGTTTTTCAAAGATGTGGTGTTTTCAAGGAAATCTTTTCAAGAGAGTACCCGGATTTGATGCTGGCAGAACAATGTAGTCTGTTCCGAGTGATTTAAGAAGAGCTCTTATACTACGTACATTTCAGGTGGAATTCAGTTAAAAGTCCTACTTAGGAACCCGAGGAACAAGGGAGAAAATAATGGAACATCTCATGAATAATTCGTCAATTTATAAATTTCAGGATAGTCTTATCGCTTGCATGATGTTTCTGAATCCTTTTTGAAAGAGATGGTGAATCATATAGAATTTATTTTTCTAGTTCAGTTTTGTACTTTTGGATCTCTCATTTTCTGATTTTATTTACGTTTGCGAAAAATCAAGATTTTTCAAAAATCTCTCAATAATAAACGAACACGTCTTCATTTAAGGTATGACAGAATTTCTCCTGCTTGGTTATTTCCTCTTGTTACGCTTGAGTTAAAATGAATAATATCACGTCTACTCATCTTTGTAGTAAAAATTCAAACATGCACTCTCATCCTTTTCTCTCTCTTATGAAATTGAATTTCCTATAGTTCATTTCATATAGTTTCATACTATATGAACACTTTTTGATATTTGCTGGGGTTTTCCTTTCACTTCTTCCTCTAGGGAATTACAGATTTTCTATTCTTCTCTACAACTCTTATTATACAGTATGTCCGTGAAAAATGCGAAGAACGGACACCATGAATTAATGTCATCAGGTTTGACTCGGATCCAGAGGTTTTAATTGCCTGAGTATTTTTGTTTGGGATACACAGGGTGATGTTTATCTCAGGAGTGAAAATTCACAGTTCAATAACTTTTGAACTAATCTATCGAATAATTTCGAATTTTGATGTTTTGTCACAATTTACTATCGCCTTT
Organism: Hippodamia convergens; assembly: GCA_038502775.1. Taxonomy (NCBI): domain Eukaryota; kingdom Metazoa; phylum Arthropoda; class Insecta; order Coleoptera; family Coccinellidae; genus Hippodamia; species Hippodamia convergens. Next base: position 33,342,029 of record CM076607.1, on the reverse strand, counting down.
CTTTTATATTTCTGAATTCTAATAAATGTATTTTTCGTGAATATTGGATCACTGTACGTGGACAATATCCCTTTTTTTCGTAACCACAAAATTTATTCAGAAGAGAAAGCTGATAAATGAAATCAAATGTACAATATCATGGAAAATAATTTTCCTTGACGCTTAAAATACATTAATGATAATGCCATTCAATTCGAAAAATTTTGACTTTGTTTGAATGAAAATATCAAAACAGCAGCTATTTTACAACATGAATACAAGGAGTTAAATAATTGACAAAAATTTGAACGATGAACTTAATTGAGATTCAATAATATCCGAAATTGAATATTTGCGAAAGAAAATGCTATTTGATGAATTGAATGATAAAACACAAATATGATGTATCTAAGGGATGTTGAAAATAAAAATAGAGCGCTTTATTGCTGTCATTACTTCATTCGAGAAGTGAATTTGATGGAACGTTTCTAGTGAGATGAAATCATCAGAAAAAAAAAATATTCTCTAGAAAGTTTGTTGAAATCCATGAGTTATGGAACAAATAGTCAGTTTTTGTTATGTTCGTTTCATTGTTAGGATTTCTATGAGTGTCCTCATGACTATGGTCGGTTTTAATCATTTGGAACTGATATTCTATAAATGGCTCAATGTTCTTCTTTTGTATCGTTGGATTCCAAATTTGTCTTATAATTGTTGAATACTTTCTTGAGAAGTCATTCCATGGGTATGTGAGAAATTACCTGACGAGATATCTAATGATGATTTAAATTGTAAGCTTGAATTTAGAAAATGCTCAATGTCTTTTAATTTTATTTTGTTTTCTTTCCTGCTTCAATTTGAATGTGACCACATACACTGTGCAAAAAATTAACGCACATTCTTAAAATCTCAATTTTAATGAAAGTTGTTTCTACATTGACGTCATAACTTATTTTTCATGTTCTCTCGGGAAGGTTTTCAACGAAACAAGACACATGTAATGGAAGAAAAATTCAGGATTTCACCGAATCTTATGTGAAAGAAGAGAAATGAACAATTTTCAAAATACTGAAATTCTGATAAGTGATTCAAAACTTGGTATTTCCGCCCCTTGCGTTAATTACAACTCGACAACGACGGTTCATACTCAAAATAAGTGATCTTGAAATTTTCTGATCTAATCCTTTCCAGATTTCTCCGAGTTGGATTCCTAAGTCATTAAGAGTAGGTGAATGATTCTATTGAGGTTTTCCCAAACCTGCTCAATCGGATTGAGACCTGGACTTCTTGCTGGCCATTCCATTCGAGAGACTTCAACCTCTTCAAGGCGCGCACGATGGGGTCTGGCATTATCGTCCATTAAAATGAAATTTTTACTAATGTATGGGGTAAATGGCACTACATGCTCTTCAAGAATGTTCCTTATATACTTATCAGCATTCATAGCCCCATTATCAACGACCACTAGGTCTGTGCGAGCAGTCAAAGAGATTCCACCCCATACCATAATCGATCCTCCCCCGAAACCAGTAGTATTCAGGAAATTGCACTGAGCATATCTTTCATGTGGACGTCTGTATACAAGAGAACGTTGATCAGAATGGTAGAGGCATAATCTAGACTCATCTGTGAAGAGAACTCTTTCCCAATCGGCCTCTTCCCAATGGATATGCTCTCTCGCAAAATCCAAACGTGCCCTTCGATGGGCTGAGGTAAGAGCTGGGCCTCTTGTTGCTACACGAGGCCTTAAATCATATTCTCTGAGGCAATTTCTTATTGTCTAAGTGTTAAGTTAATTTGCACCACATGAGTTTGCTCAAGCTGATTTTGGAGGAGGCGATCGGTTGCAAACCGTTGTCTCAACGAAGAAACTCTCAAGTAACGTTCTTGAATGGCAGTTGTTACCCGTGGTCTACCATGTCCTGGTCTTCGGACATTCATACCTGTCTCTCTGAATCGCTGCTACATTCTGGACACACTTGTATGGGAAACTCCAAACCTTTCTGCAATTCTTGTGTATGTCCACCCTTCTTCTTGCAAAACTACAGCTTGGGCACATTCCTCTTGAGTCAAATTGCGTGTTTCGCGTTGTATAGCGATCAAGTGTAGAAAATCAGACGAAAGAAAAACTATTGATCACTAGAATTGATCGAGAACAACTGATTTTAGAATGAAGCCAATACATTTAAAATCTGATAATATCATCTTTTCTTATTCCTGCAGGGAAAAAACATCTGTATTGAAGAAAAACGTTGAAAGTGGATAACAAATGCATGCAAAATTCTGATAAAAATAATTATCATTGAGAACACCTTCAGTTATAGAATGAATTTGAGGTTTCCATAATGTGCTTTAATTTTTTGCGCAGTGTATTTGAAACGAGAAATTCGCATGAAAAAGTCAGTTTGTAGCGCTGCATGAAATAATTTGCATACCCACAGCAAAGAAACTAAGGTGCACCTGCTTAATATTTTTTTCATTGACCCCTAAACACTTCTAATATCTCATTTCCCCCCATGTCGTGTTTACCTTCTTCATTGTTCCCTACAACAAACTGTCCATTTCCCTAATGACCCTAGGGGCATTCCCCCTACGTCATTGAGGGGACAATAGAGGTGGGAACAGTTTATGCGGAAAAGGCAAGGCAGCATCGGTTGGTTCTTCAACACCCTTTCATGAATGGAAAAAAATGTATATTCTCTGTAAAAAAAGTTCACTTACTTTAGTTTCGTGAGTTAAGAAGACTGAGAGTATATTGTATTGAAGTTTCTCAACCCAATACTGCCTATAATATGAAATATTTTAAATACAAAACGATGACTCACTTCAAGTCGTGACATGACTAGCAGTCTCTTAAAATTGATGATTTATTGCTTCTCTATTGTTCAGTTAGATGCACTATATCTACGAAGAGATTTGCACAATTACTGTTGAAATTTATGATAGAAAGATTGTTAGGTTTCATGCCATTTAGCTAAGATCACGTTTCATTTTAATGTGTTCAGAAACTTTTTTCTGACAAGTCTTGATGAAAATTTTTCTTCTCCTGTATTAATATAACGAACTTACTCCAATTGCCTCAGCGGTTTTTTAGATATGAATATTTTTTCTTCTTATGATAATATCATATCATAGGAAGAACAACATAATATACCGTCGTTCTAGGAACACATTTTATTTTCTTGATAACCCGAATGAAGCTGCAGAGCTGCAGTTTTATCAATGAAATGGTTAGGAAAATAAAAAGTGCTGAAAATTTGACACTTTATGGGAATGTTAACATTTTAATTTCGTTCTATTGTCTCCAGATGATGGCCGTGATACTATCCAGGGCGACGTAGAAGTGATGAGGAAGAATATGAAATAAATGATATCGTAAAGTGTAAATATTTTGAAACAACCGGCTGAAATTTATCCTGTGTAGGAGAAGAAGATTGAAAATAAACAACCCAGGTGAAGGCGATATACTGCTTGCAATTTTAACAAAAATTTAAGAAACAATGGTACCTATAGGCCATATAAAACTATCAGCAGAAATTATCGTGAGGAAGCAGTGAAAAAAAAGAACCAAAAGTGGCAAACAAACCTACTGAAGCCGATTGTGGATCGACTGAAAATTTCTTTTCAGATAAACTTTTCATTATCTATTTATTTAATTATTAACGGCTTTGCCATTTCACAATATATAACAAGAACAAAAATAACAACAATTAAAAAAAAAGGTTAAATTATCATAACATTATACAACCAATTAAATATTCCTCTCAAGAAAAGCGTTTCAATTGGAAAATAGACACATGAAAAAGGACCACTTCCACCGATTTTGCCGCCCGTAATGCTCTTTCCATAAGATTGTTCATTCGGAAATTAGTTGTGTGAAACTTTATATTGAACGTTATGAAGGAACTGAATTTGAAACAGTCATAATCTGATGTTTTATTCACCTATACTTTCAGACTTTTCATTTCTTGAGTTTCTCAATATTTATACTGCGATTTATGAAATATCATATGTGAAAATAAAAGTGTCATTTCAATATACTTTTTTTCATAAACTTAGTTTCATTTCTCGAGACCTTAAGAAAATGTTTTCAACAAAATTATGTATTTTTCAGCAAAAAAAATAACTCCGGTATTAGTGGGTTTTAATATATGATATACCCACATAATTTTTTTTTATTTACGTTGAGTTGATTTATTCAGAAGAAGATACTCGAAAAAAGTTATTGATCAATTAGTGCAATAGAAAATTACAACTAACCGAAATAAAAATGTTTTTGCAATATATTTCAACTTCAGATGAAAGTGAAGTTGTTAACAAAACGATAAAGAAAAAATATAAAAACAAAGTTAAACCTTATTTTTTTTACGGCAATAACGAGATTTTATAGGTACTTGTTAGCATTTGATTAATATGCATAACGATTTTCTCTAATAATTATTCAGAAGGTATCAATATTCATTCACGAGTTCAAAACTAAAAAATTAGCCGCGATGTTGAGTTTTGAGTGAACGAGTGTTAGAATGACCATTCTTCCTGTGCGAGTATTATAAATTGTTTTTTCTTATTCACTGAATTTTCATTGAAATTAATGGATTCCCCCCAAAATACCGTAGAGTGATTTTTCAACATTTGTCAGAGTTGGTTGGCAGAACTATTTCCTGTTTCATAAAATTTGACAGATAATCAATAAATCCGTGACAGGATGCCAACATATAATGATGAAAACCGTGTGAAACTGAGATATTCACACATGATCAGGTTCCACAAGATGTGGCAGAGAGAACAATGAACTTCTCCTGCAGCCGGGGGATTAAATGGAGATAACCTTAATATTAAAATTGAAAAGGCACAAAATCTTGGTAAAGGTGAATCATCTGAAGTGCAAATTGTTGGATCAGTAACAATGGTGAAACAGGTTCAATTTTAAACTCATGTAGACTTTCTTCAGCTTCTGTAATTATCATAAAAAATTGTGAAAACTGTACTTTTAATCGCCATTCATCATATCGAATGAATTTATCGAAATATATCAAAGATCATGACTACGGTCACATTTCGGAAAAATTAATTTCCGAACTGTGCCATGGACTGGCGGAGATCCAGACTGAGAGTAAACCACAGGAAAATGCGTCGTCGTCGAGAAGAGAATAGATGCATACCGGTTTCAGAAGTTAATTTTTCCGAAATTTGATCCTATTCATGTTTGTATCAATGATATGCCTTTTCATAAAGCGTTAACCTTTTTCTTGTATATCAACGATTGTAGAAATCAGACAAATTCCTAAATTCATGAAAATCTTCAGAATTTTATGGATAAATTGTTTTATTTATCAATTGACATTTGTCAATACATACTAATAAATAAAACAATTTTCTTTATTTTAGTATCGCAATGGAGTTCATTACAGTACTAAAAGTAGTGCTGTAATGAACTCATTACAGCATTGTTTTCAGTTGGGTATATTTTTCGTTTTGTGGTCGTCAGTACTGACCTACGATCCTATCAATTTTAAAATCAAATCAATTCAAGTTCTGTAATCTGTCAAATTTTGTAAATCACACCAACTGTCAAGACACAAAAGTCACTTATCTGAATTTTTCATTGATTTTCGAGAGTATTTCATAAAAATTGATCGACAAAGAGAAGATATCATCTAATACTTGTGGCAGAAGGCAATTCTAACACTCATGCTTTCGAAAACTCTCTCTTTCGTCGCTCGTTTTCGAATTTCGCATTGGAATAGGAGCCCATTATGCAACTTGTCTCTGAATATTCACAAATTTAGAAAGTAATGATCTCAAAAATACCTGAACATTACTCTGAGATGGGGTGGAGCTCCATCATACTGAAAATGCATTCCTGCAATGTGCGTAACTTCGAGTAATACAGGAAGATGATTTTGAAGGAAATCTAAGTAAAGATCAACCGTAAGCTGTCTTGGTAGGACGTGCGATCTAATCAATCGATTTTTATAATCTCTTCAGCCCCTTCATGCGAATTCCACATATTGAAGATACCAGTTGTCAAAATTTATTTTGTAGAAATTATCTTAGTATACTCGGAACAACCCTCGTGGGATACACATACAATTGAATTTCTCTCAATCAAACCTTGTTTTTTTGAAAATCTAATAGAATATTGAAAAATGCAGATATTTCATCAGTTCGAAATAAAATTTTTTCAATTTGATTGCAATGAACCAGTTTTCCACGGAATTATTGCAATTCCAACATTAAAATGGATTTTTTTTCCTGAAGAATTCCTTGTGCAAAATAGCGTGTGGGACAATGAAACCTATTAAACGCCATAGAAAATTTTTTGCTCTTTTCGAATATCTTGATCCGCTGTGTAAATTAGAAAAAGAAGTGGCCCCAAGATTGATCCCTGGGGAATTACCTTGTGTATTCTCTCAAGAGTTGACCTATTTTCTTCAACTCTTACATATTGTTTCCTGTCATTGAAGAATGATCTGAGAAATTGGAGAGATATTTTCGAAACTTCGTAATATCCAATTTGGCACAAAGGACAAAGGAGACTATGATTGACAAAGACTAATAATAGTTAGCTGGTTTCTGAATTATGAACCCCTGTGAGAATATAAAGGCCTTCTCTCTGGTATCATAAATATATAATATATTCTGAATGAAATATAATAAAAATCATATCTAATAAGAAAAGAAGTGTTCACAATATTTTGCGAATTTCCACATTCATCTCACAGAATTCAAACGCAAAATTGAACATATTTTGAATATTTTCGTATGAATTGTGTAGTTTCAATATTTTCATTTTTACATATGAGTTACGGGATTCTTACGATTACGTTTATTGTGAATTGACCATAAGGTCACAACTTTCTGAACAGAATTGGCCTCAGATAAATAAGTGCACAGCAAAGGTGTTTTTCTGTTGATTTTTGTTCCAGAGAATGTGAAAGTAAAGTCTAAAAAAACTTCCAATCACAGATTACAGGAGACTCTGAAAACCCGAAGCGAACACGTACACATCGCATTCGTCTTAGCAACAAAGAGCTGATGCGGAAAGCGGATCAAATCAGTCCATCAATCTGCCAGAACAAAGTCTTCCTCCATTTCCACGAACGCACAAAGGGCCCCGACCGAAACCAAGATGCGGAGATATTCCCCGTTACATACTCTCGTTCCTAGATATACCCATTAAATTATGAAAACTGACGCAATGAAAACAATATTTGTCAATGTAAAAATCACTAAGCGATATTTCAATAAGCTAAAAATCAACAAATTAGAGAAAATAATGTATAATATTAGTACAGAAGGCTCATACTAATACCAGTTAGCTCGTTTTTGAATTATGAACCCGTGTAAGAAAATCAATGCCCCCTGCACTTGTGTACTTGTATCATAATTATTACATATATTCTAAGTAGAATATATGTGCTCCTATACCAATACGAATGAAAAACTCAAAAAACGAGCGATAAAGAAGCGAGTTTTCAAACGCATGAGTGTTGGAATTGCCTTCTGCAACGAGAATTAGACGATATTTTCTATATTCCGGTCAAGTTTTGTGAAATATTCTCGAAATTCAAAAAAAAATTCAGAATAGACATCCTAGTCACTTTTGTGTTGAATCTTGGCAGTTGGTGTAATTGTTATTAAAATTGAGTGATTACGGAATTTGAATTGACGTGTTTGAAGATTGATATAATCGGAGGTCAGAGTTTACAACCACAAAACTAAAAATATAACTGAAAACAATGCTGTAGTGAGTTTATTACAGCACTACTTTCCCTTTTCGATGAAATCATTATGATACTGAATGAAAAATGAAAGAGAGAAATATCAATTCACGAATTTGAGAATTGATAATCTGAAGAAGACTCCGGAACGTTACAAAGATTGAAAGTTCATAATGTTAATACTTTTTTCATTGTTATGCTTGATTCATAATGGACGTAACTTGAACCTGAATTAACAAAATTCAAACGATAAGAGTTACACTCAATAAGAATAGAAGTGTTCACAATATCTTGCGTAATTTCTACAGTCACATTCGTCGTATAGAATTCAAACGCAAAATTAACCCTATTGTGATAGTTAGAAGATCCGAACCTACATCGAACTTCACCGAGTTGATAAAAAAATGAAACCTATTTCATAATGAATTTCACATGTTAGATGAAATATTGAAAAAAGGTTTCTTGGACAAAATATTTTTAATCGTTTTTTCAAAAATTATTTTTCAGCACATTTTGCACCATCATGATAATAGGTATGTTGAAATTAGTTACTTTCACTTGTGTGATAATAGAAAAATCTTATATCATAAAAAGCGCTGTTTTTTTGTGAACACGTTGATATGGGGTTGCCTGCGAAAAATTGGTCCTAATAATGGTTGCCAAGTTTTGAAGATTGAAATTTCGAAGCGCCAGGAAATGAGCGACAGAGATGTGCGATGAAAGTGTACACTGGAATAATAAAGGACCGAACGCTTTACCAGACACTAGAATCTAGGCTTTTTGTGCCTTCAACAGCTATTAAAGTATTGACATGTTCATATATACAAGCTTTTATATTAAATGTTGCTGTTTGAAATTGCGATTGAGATGCAAAGATTCATTTACACCAATAAAAATTAAATCCTCATTATCTTCAGGACAATGAAAAAATAAGAAGTATACGCTAGAAACTGAAAAACAAAAAAAAAACAGGTTCCTGCAGAAAAATTACTTCTCAAATTATTTGTTGAATTCAACGAACGTTAAAATTGTGCTATTTTGAATTCAATCAATTAATAACTGGAAAAATAATATAATATGTACTTACTGAATACTCTGTGAAAAAACATTGAATTCTTCATCATATTTATCTCTTAGAAGAGTAACTTCTTTGTAACATCAAACCAACATAATCCAGTGCTGCTTGAGTTAGTTCAGATTCATGATATTTGATTTTTTCACGAAGATTGAAAATTATCAAAAGTTTCATCACTAAATTCACTAGAAGTAGGGGTACTTCTTATCTCCATAGTATACGTACCGATTATTCGCACTCTCTCAAATTTAGATACGACTTCTATGTTCTCGGACCTCTCTGTAGCTCATTTCCTGGCGCGTCGAAATTTCAATCTTCAAAACTCGGCAACCTCTATTGACACCAAGTTTTTCGCAACCTTATATCAACGTGTTCACAATAAAACACTCAATCCATTTTTGATATATATCCTAACTTGGAAAATTCATTTTAAAATAGGTTTCATTCATCAGCTCGGTGAAAGTCGATGTAGGTAAGGATATTCTACTACCACAATCGGTAGACCATGAATATTTTCTTATGAATTTTGTAGTTCCAACTTAGATATGAACCTATGAGTTACGGGATTCTTACGATTACGTTCATTGTGAATTGACTATTAGGTCACAATTTTTGAAGGGAATTTTCCTCAGATAAATAGAGGGGTTGTTCTACTGTTGGTTTTTGTTCCAGAGACTGTGAAAGTAAATTCTAAAAAACTTGGACTTTCAAGCGCAGATTACAGGACAATCTGAAAACCCGAGGCGAACACGTACACATCGCATTCGTCTTAGCAACAAAGAGCTGATGCGGAAAGCGGATCAAATCAGTCCATCAATCTGCCAGAACAAAGTCTTCCTCCATTTCCACGAACGCACAAAGGGCCCCGACCGAAACCAAGATGCGGAGATATTCCCCGTTACAAACTCTCGTTCCTAGATATACCCATTAAATTATGAAAACTGACGGAATGAAAACAATCTCTCGTGTTCCGAGAAAAGTTGACCGGGCCCCGGCATCTGAATTCTAAGCATTCAAAGGGAATATTTACACTTCCTCCTCCGACAACTGTTCTCAATGGCTTTTTCACAAAGGCGGAAATTATTGAATATTCCGGATTTCGGGCCCGAACTTTTTGCCCCATTGTCTCGGCGGAACACGAAATCGTTGTAATGCTATTTATTCAGGCTATTTGTTCGCTCTCATTCTTCCATTATTCCCCAGTATTGCGGAGCGTCGGTATCTATCAGTCCGGTAGTCAGGTCATTTTTTTTTCCGTCGACAATGAGGATTACGAGTGTGATATTTGAATAGGAACCGGGAGGAGGAGCTCTATCGTCGGTATAAAAAGTTTTCGGAATTGCAAATACTCGGGTAATGCGAGGTGCGCCCGATTCGTTTTGTTTGTCGTGATCTTCGTCGTTCGTGATGCGTGGAAAGTTAGCCTAGCACTTCTTTATTATAGAAAAAAATATATTTTTTAATTTATATAATTCTACTGTACCTACCTTGGCTGACACCGTCTCAAAAAAAAAAGAAAAAAATTGATGAAAGTTATTTTTGAAAAATATTTCAATTGGCGTACAATGAAATTTTTTCTGGGTTATCGCTTTCGAGTAATGAATTAAACACAACTAAAAGTTGAAGTTATACACTGCGCAAAAAAATTAACGCAAATTCTGAAAATCTCAATTTTAAAGAAAGTTAACTTTATAACTTATTTTTCATGTTCTCTCGGGAGGGTTTTGAACGAAACAAGACACATTAAACGAAAGAAAAATTCAGGATTTCTCCGAATCTTATGTGAAAGTAGAGAAATGAACAATTTTCAAAATACTGAAATGCTGATAAGTGATTTAATACTTGGTATTTCCACCCCTTGCGTTGATAACAGCTCGGCAACGACGGTTAATACTCAAAATGAGTGATCTTGAAATGTTCTGATCTAATCCTTCCCAGATTTCTCCGAGTTGGATTCCTAAGTCATTAAGAGTAGCTGGATGATTTTCTGAACTTCTCAGTCTTCTATTGAGGTTGTCCCAAACCTGCTCAATCGGATTGAGATCTGCACTTCTTGCTGGCCATTCCATTCGAGAGACTTCAACCTCTTCAAGGTACTCCTGAACGATGCGCGCACGATGGGGTCTGGCATTATCGTCCATAAAAATGAAATTTTCACCAATGTATGGGGCAAATGGCACTACATGATCTTCAAGAATGTTCCTTATATACTTATCAGCATTCATAGCTCCATTATCAACGACCACTAGGTCTGTGCGAGAAGTCAAAGATATTCCACCCCATACCATAATCGATCCTCCCCCGAAACCAGTAGTATTCAGGAAATTGCACTGAGCATATCTTTCATGTTTACAAGGGAACGTTGATCACAATGGTAGAGGCAGAATCTAGACTCATCTGTGAAGAGAACTCTTTCCCAATCGGCCTCTTCCCAATGGATATGCTCTCTCGAAAAATCCAAAAAAATCTTTCTCTAAATCCGATCCCGCAATTAAGAAGATGGGTTTGCATTTGAAAGTTCAAAGTTAGGATTCATATCTCGTTTAAGGCCATTTTCCATACTATCAATATGTTATTCCACTGTTTTTTATCTGTGATACCCTAGAACAAGGAGAGCACAACTGTATATGTGAGTGTTTCAGGAATACTTTTCATACAGAGAGATAAGATATGAAAAATTTCGAAGAGAGATAGAGAACACCCACAGTATCACAAAAAACCCCCAAATGTAGTATCTGGGAGTTATAGATTCTTTTTCGAAATTGAATTGAATTTAAAACCACTTTATTTCTTGATTGGAATAACCGATTTTTATGAAAGTTGCAATGAAGTTTTCATAAGGTTAAAAAAAAACTGCAATCAAATATCATTCGATTTGCAGGAAAGTATCTCATAAGTTCAGACCGTTCTTGTTTCCAATGAGTGAATGAAGTCATCCTATTCAATGAATTTCAATAATTTTCGAAATTTGCATGGAGTATATGAGTATAAGATTCATTCATTCAATTCGCCTATAATAACAATTCATGCCATTATTCGAATTGCCGAGGATAAATATCGAAGAAATCATTAAATTCATTATAGAGGGTGATTTCATGAACTTTTTAGAACTGTCCAAATTTATCATACGGTTCTGAAAATCGAATAATAATTTATTGCACTGAAAGCTATCTTCATTCCAAATTTCATATAAATGGGTGATTTTGTCCAGGAGATAAACTGATTTCACGTTCCATTCAAATTTGAAGAACACCCTGTAAATCAATGCTTGATACTACATATGGGGGATTTCCTTGATCCTCTAGGTGACCTCTATCTCCCATTGAATATGTTTTCCATCTTATCCGGACACAGCCTGTACCTTGATGTGTATATGTAGGTATTTATATTGCAGTTTAAAAATGATTATACTTTTCTAGAGTCCTGATGATGTAAAAAATAAATAATTACATGAAGTTGTTACTTATTCTTCACGTTTCCTAACGAGGAAAACTTACAATACACTGAATAATATTGTTATATTGAACAGTGTAACAAATATGTAGACGTACCTACATAATTATAGTATATTAAGTATAGAGAACGGTAAGGGCATTTTACCAATCGAAGACAATAGTTTGGAGGAGCGACGACTCCAATTATTGTCTGAGATCGGTAGTCCTTAACGTTCGAGATACTTATAGCGTTTTTTGCACGATAGACACAATTTTTACTCAATGTACAAAATAATTATCGGAAGTAATTGCACAAGTGCATCAAAATTACCGATAATTTTGCATGACAGCGTGTTGTCAAAAAACTTCATTTTCATTTTTCTCCAAAAATGAAAAGGACCGAATGCAGTTTTTCAAAGACAACACGCTGGAATGCAGAATTATCAGGTCATTTTGATGCACGAGTGTTTTTCGGGGAAATATTTTCCCGAAATTGCTATGGATACGAGCAGTGCAATTATTGCAGGGATCTTTCGCTCTCTACAATGCAATTATCGCTGTAATTTCGATAATTGCATTCTATCACCATGAAGTTTTTGACAGGAGGGAAATATTCTGACAAATTCATTTATTCGCTGTGTAGGAATATAAGGCGTTGTCTTGGTTATGAAAACTTAGTAGATTGTCAAAGTGACTAAAATCAAATGAATTTACTAGGGTTGAAAAATGAGTGATATAGAATCTTGAAACTCCTGGGGATTCGGCTGTTCTTCAATTATTCCTGAGAAATCTAAAATCCGCTACGAGAGTTCATACAATACTTTCAAAGAATGGATTCAGAGTGAAGGCAGCCAAATCAATGAAAAATTGTTACCGGCCTATTTTGTTCGAAAAATAGAAAAGCTGAGATCGACTGAAAGTCTCTGGGAGGAATATTCAATGCTGATGAGCACAATTTTTTCGAACGACGGTATTGACATCTCCAAGTTTGCAACTCTTTTAGCATTCCTCAAAAGAAAATCTATTGGTTACAAACCCAAAAAATCTGCTGTTTTCACAAGAGAAGAAATGGATAAATTCTTAAAAGAAGCCCCAGATGATATGTTTTTAATTATTAAGGTGTGCTTCTATTAATATAATAGTGCTTTATAAACTAATTATGTCCTTTCAGATGGGAATGATATTAGGTATATCAGGGGCGTGTAGAAGAGAAGAGTTGTACAACATGAGCGTCAGGGACATCGGGAATCATTTTTAATCGTGAAAATTTCCCAACACAAAAACCAACATTCAGAGAACATTCACAGTCATCGATCGAGATAATGATATCAATTACCTGGGAACATATAGAAAATATTTCCGTCTGCATCCACAAAATGCGAAGAGCGAGCACTTATTTTTGAGATATCGAAACAAAAATGCAGTAATCAAGTAATAGGCAAAGGGACCATTGGAACCTTTTTGAATTTAGAAAATCCAAATGCCTATACTGGTCACTCTTTTAGAAGCACTTCGGGCACATTTTTAGCTAATAAAGGAGTAGATGTATCAGGACTAAAACGACACGGTGGATGGCGGTCTTTGACTGTGGCTGAAAGCTACGTTGAAGATTTTCTGGAAAATAAACTAGACTTTGCTGAAAAAATGTTGCATACTACGGAACGTAGCGAGTTGCAACATGAAATGTTGAATTCAGCAGAGGTTTGAATTCGGCTACTACTCAATCCAGTGGTATTTCCATAAGCAATTGTAAAAATTGTACTTTCACTTTCAATATTAAATGAACTGAATTCAAATTATTTGTGTTATTCAGTCGCTGAACGGTAAGTGATTCACCTACCGTTCTGTTTACCTCAGCAACCAGTAAAAATGATCTACCGATCTAGCAACAAACGCGGTAACTAACAAAATTCTTTCTATCGTGCAAAAAATAAATAATAACATTAAGTAGTTCCTTATTCTTCACGTTTACTAACCAGGAAAACTTACAATACACTGAATAAAATCGTTATATTAAACAGTGTGACAAATATGTAGACGTACATACATAATTAACGATATTTTCTGAGCGACGACAAAACAAAACATGCTTAATACCACACACAGATGCGTTCGCGCTCCTGAAACGATGTTGTGAGGGGTAAATGAAACGGTGCAAATGAAATAAACCTTTTAAGTTTAACTTATTGCCTCAAAAATTGAGGTATTTCATATTAAGACACTACACAAAATTTGGTGACTTTCCTCTGCAAGAGAGTTCTCCGCTGTGATACCGCCGAATTATTTAATCGCGATCCGGCGCGAAGGACCATACAAGCTCCTTCTTCAATGCACCAAATTAAAGCGACTATTTATTCAGACTATTTGTTCGGCCCCGTTCTTTCATTCTCTCATTTCCAGGCATTCAAACATGAACGCCTGACGTGGAGCTTGTTCGAACGAGATTATGTCGGAGTCCTTATAAAGGCTAATCCCTCCGGAGCCTTGAAAATATTTATTTTTTACACAACGTCGAACCGAGCCCTGAGCCTAAAAGGAAGCCCCACAATGGGTTTTAAATCCAATGCCGTAACACACATTCCCGATAATGATGTTTACACGCGACACGGCCGCGTCACTCAAACCAGTAAGAAATTTCAGCTGCACCTCGTTAAGCCACGTTCACATGGAAGAGTGCACATGACACGGCGGACAATCGAATGAGTAGTTTACTTGTATGAATTCAATGATCATTAATGTTAAAAAACACATCTTGTCCGATCAATTCCGATGGAAGAAATAATTGAGCATTTCTCGATGGTCGAAGTTTCAACCTCAGCTTAAAATAACTAAAATACGAGTTGATGATTATGAGAAAATTCAGGACTTGTTTTTTCAATGGGAGTTACTAGTGGTATTTTATGTACAGGGTTCGGTGGTTGTTCAGAAAAAAATTGATATATTTTTTTTTCTGTTTCAGTATCGTAATGAGTTTATTAAAGTAATAAATGTACTGCTGTTATGAACTCATTATAGCATTGTTTTCGGTTATATTTTTCATTTTTTTAGTGATTTTGACAATTCTCGGAATATGTCGTAATTTTTGGTCCGGAAAAATATTCTGTTTTCTTGTGTTATAAGATGTTTGGTTTATCTATGGGAGATGATTTCCTTTCATTATGGTCCCGTAGCGGTCTTCATTTGAAGTTCCGAAAAATCATCACGAGGATGGTCGCACCTAGTTCGAAAGAACCCCCACGATCAGAGGACAAGGCTGAGAATTTAAATTTGAATATTGGAGGAATTCGAAGGACAAAAATGATTACATTCCGAAATTAGCCACTGAACATGGTGATGAGATCTTCTAAGAAACCCACATGGCAACAGAAGAACTTTTTCGTGCAGGAGGACAATTGAAAGTTTTGTACTCATTGATTTTCCAATTAGTTCAAATTACGGTTTAGCTTGTTATGTTATAAGTTTTCTTATGTTTAGCAATTCGAAAAGGAGAAATTGAGTTTTTTCATTTCTTTCAAACATTGTGATATTTCTGTCATAACTAATTTATGAAGAAAGAATTTCTGCAATGGGTGGTTAATTTTAAAACCATTCAATTGATTATAAATAACTAGTTTTTTCTGCTTTTGTCTGTTTTCATATCAGATCTAGAATTTCGGGTAGATTAGTGAAGAGTCTGTTTTTCTCTGCTGCCCATAGAAGAACTACCTGAAGATGTTTTTCTAATCACGCGGATGTCCTCCGAGATCCTCTGATATGATATTTTCAGTAATTTTTTTTTCTATCACGTTTGAGGTCCGGGTTTTTTTTTCTCTGGGGTTTTTTCCCTTTCCTCATTTTATCATACTACAAAATTGTCTGGTTTTCCTGTGTTGGACTAACCCCAGCTAGGCACTTTTTTGTTTCAATATGTATTGTATTATTTTAGCTCTCTCAATCAAAAGAATATATATATATATATATATTTTGGTAGTCAGTACTGACCTCCCATCCTATCAATTTCCAAATCGGATCAATTCAAATTCCGTAATCTGAAAAATTTCCTAAGTCACACCAACTGCCAAGATATAATCCAAAAGTCACTACGATGTATAATCTGAATTTTCCTTTGAATTTCGAGAATATTTCACAAAACTTGACTGAAACAGGGAACTATCGTCTAATACTCGTGACAGAAGGCAGTTCCAACACTCATTTCGCATTCGTGTTGGAATATTAATCTATTCTGGAACTTGTTTTAGAATATACTATTCTCCAATAACTCAGAAGTGAACACAGAAACCCGTCAATTGATTTTGATTAATTTACTGCCTTTTTTGGTGATGGACTAATTGAATTTTTCTCCATCCTCTTAGCTTTAACTCTACCGATCATGTGTGAGCGCCTTATGAAGCTTATGAAAGAAGGAATCTCATCATATCATCAAGTTTTTTAGTATTTGAATGAATGCTGAGCTCAATTCTGGATAATTACATTAATTAATTTATAGAAATGAAACTAACTTGTACATAATGTAATTCGGTAGTTTCAAAAATGTAACATCCTTTTCAAGAATACCAATCAGATACTATTTCTCCGCTTTTTTCTCATAAACTCTTCAAAAATCATATCTGGTGCGTGTATTTGAAAAAGATGTTGAAGCTTTTGAGCCCAAGTTAAATGAATTGACAAACCTAACTCCTCTTCGTTGGGTAAAAAAATTCTAGAAGCCTTTTTCGGTAGGCTGAGAAATGATTATTTATCATTTTCATTTTGAGCTCTTTTTGTTATAGTGTGGAAAATCCAAATAATCTTGGTTATATCTTGGTTATTAGTGTATAGTGGGTACATTCTAAATTCGCTGCGGCCTAAGGGTATTTCTACAGCCGTTGGAGATATGAATTTTTTAAATTTTAGGTAAGAAATATTAGGGTATTTTATCATGACAAATTCAAAGATTCTGTCAAAGTTTTGATGAATATTAAACTCTGGAAGTCACAGGCCCTTTCGGAATTATTGCGTTTTCGGGGATACTGTGTATATCAATAACCTTCCCATGATATTTTCAAGATGAAAACTGTCTTTGACAGATATTTGAACCTAGAATTCATTTATGTAAACAAAATATTTTTTCGGTTATCGTCTTTGAATTTGACTTATATTACTTCTGGAAATAGTTTTAATAATTAAAATTTCAATTTCATACCTTGAAGTTGATTCATTCCTTAATGAAAGGTGTTTCGACAATTATTAAAATCATGTCATCGACAGAAGTCACTGTTTAAAAAAAAAAAAATACAAATTAAGGCTCCTAGGAAACCGAGGATAATGAAAGTGCAACGTATTATCTCAGATTTTTGTTTTTGAAATGGGTTCCCAAAAAGATATACGACGTCACTCTTTAGAGAACAGAACTGACATAGGTACTGCAAGATAAAATGAGAGTCTCGAAGTCAGAAATTAAATTTTTTCAAAAGGAACCCTGTTAAGGATTTTTTTATGTAAAATGTACCATTTTCAAGATATTCAGAAATAACGGTTTCTATGTTTCTTTTGTTGACATTCCTCGAAAATTAGTTCGTTGTTCAAAGTCAATGACCTCCAGTTTTTTTACTGACGATAAAGAAATTAACGAGTGATTTCTCCGAAAATGTGACATACATATCGAAAGCTCAAATTGTTATTCTAAACTTACATCGGGTGAGGTGGTTCAACAGTCTTGAAACGGTGAATTTATTTTGGAAAATCGGAATTGTGATACTGAGATCTTTAGTTATTTCCTCCGAGGAATCGAATGGGCTCATCAGATTTTGGGGCTTTTTACTGAGATGCAAACCCATGTCCTTTATTGCAGATTCGGATTTAGCCGGAAATTTTTTATCCAAATTGGTTGAACTCAAAACTTTTTCTGTCCATTTTGGGCCCCATGCAGCGCTTTTTGTTCGAAATTTTGGGGGCGTTCTTTCAGATCAGGATGAAAAAATTCATATTTTCCATTAGAGATTTAGCTTATAAGATGGGTCCGAGATGAGAGATCCAACTTTGAACTTCCAAAAGCATTTTCTTCCATTTTTGGGACCTATATAGCATTTTTTTTTTCAAAAAACAAAGTTGGGCCTCATATCTCGCAAGAGACTCCATCGGGCCTAACATTTGATGGGCCCAATTGAATCCATGAAAAAAATTGCTAAGGATTCATTAACAAAAAACTCTACACAGGTCCCACATATGGATGAAAAAAATCGTTTTAACGAATAAGGATGAAAAATTTCCTGCTAAATCCGAGTCTGCAATCAAAAAGATAGATTTGCATTTGAAAATTCAAAGTTGGGCTTCATATCTCGTATAAGGCCCTTTCGGGACAACATTCTGATGGGCCCATTCAATTCCCCTGTATCAGAATTCAGATTCTCCACCTATCCGCAAAATAAATTCACCATTACCACCCGGTATATGTATATGTTGTGAAGAATTTCAAAAGATGATCGACGTCGATGAAAACATGTCCTTGCGCTCACTGTACATTTATTTTTTTGTTGTCTTCGTGTGGGTTCATCTAAAATTTGATGTTTACTGGTTATTTCATTTCATTGAATATAATGGAGCATTCACACGGAGACAATTGACAAGCCATTCCATTGAGACAATCCAATTGTCTAGTGGATTGGCATTTTGTGAATGGGGACAATGGATTGTCTTGATCCATTCATGGGGAAGATCCAGTACAGGAAGCCAATTGATAAGCCATTTCATTGAGAAATGGGATTGGCTTAGTGGAATAGCATTGCGTGAATAGAGACATTGAAATGAAATGTCTTTACCTGTCAATGGAGACAACCCATAATTATTAATGATAATATTGTATTTAAGTTGACGTAATTCAATCAAACTTTCATTGTATTTTTCATCAGACTATATGAAGCAAGTTTTTTGTTATGTTATAAGTTGAATTAACTTTGCTTTCAGGTAACTAGGACAGGAAATATTCAAAATATTCGAGCTCCGAGAACATAAAATGAACTTCATACGTGAATTTGTTCGGAAAATATTGTACTGATTTCTATAAAATCCAACATTTTCAGTAGAGAGCTCACTATGGTGTTCATTGTTAGAACTGTATATTTTCCTCATGAAAAATCAATAAACTCTAAAATATTTTGATATGAAAATCCTTCTTCCTTCGGAAATTTCGTCGGTATAGTTCAAGATTAATAAGACTGTGAGACTCCGAACAACTTACACTGTCAGTTGTCAAATTTCAACCACAAAAGTCTATCTACCGAACCTTCATTCCACTGGTTACTATAGAGAGTTGGATATCGCCATTCTCTTCTTTCATCCCGAAGAAAAGTTATTCATATCCTGCTATTGCTTTGAAAAAGTAATGGGAAACTTTAACGCATAAGTCTTTTTTTATGCACGGTCGGTCTACCTTTCCGTTGAAGATTATATTTTATCGTCACCGTAACCATATCTTTAAGGCGATTATCGATCTCGAAAATGAACGTAGGCGTTCGCTTATCGAAAAAGCAAACTCCAATCGGCTCTACATGGAGTCCATTGGCTATGCAGAGTCTCGTGTAGACGCATCTTTAGAAATTCCAGTCAACCTATGTATAATAACATTAATGGAAGCCCGAAGTATCACGTTTATGTAAATTGTTAACACCAAGCGAGAAAGATTATAATTACTACGTCAATGTAATTACAGCTCTCTTCTCTCCTTTTATGTATGGGTTTTGAATGATGCATGATGGTACACGATTGATTGTGGGTTATTCTCCTGAATCACTTCAATCAAGGAGGCAATCAGTACTGTTTCGTCATTCGGCCACCATAATGTTTTTTTAATAATGAGAGTGATCGTGGCGTTCTTTTTATAAATTTACGATTGAAAATTTCCTGTTTTCGAATAATTAGTGGTTGGAATTCTGTGGCGTAGACCTTATCTTTCACACTCAAATAAATATGTGTCGGCAATAAAATATTTCCATCTCTAACCACAGCTAATTTATCTTTGAAATTAATGGAAAATTCCTTATCGTTTATTGAGTATAATGAAATTTATTGAGCGATGAAAAACAGACTGCAATCTCTAATGTCTCAGTTTTGAATATATCATGATATAAAAATGAAAGACTTTATTCATTCACAATATTAACCAATATGTGAGGAAAAGGCGAAATATAGCAAAGATGATTTTGAACTTAACCTCAAATCCGAGATGAAATAATTAGTTCTTCCACATTTAAAGCAGCGGGTATTAAAAAAAGGAACGTGATATTTGAAAATTTTTTTTTAACCCATAGCTTGTGTATTTAAGTTAGTTTCTACCTAATATTTGTGAATAATGTCGTTTCAATGACGACATTGGCGAGTGATGCACATTTGAAGAGAAAGTTTTTCATCACAGCAAATCGGCAGCAATTTTGATGATTTCTTCCACAGCAATCTTGCAGGGGCGTAACATGAGGTCAAAGTGTAAAATTCGTCTCGTTTTTCTGTCCGAAATTTTAAGAGAGCTCCTTGGTGACCGAAAATATTTCCAGGGGTCCTCCTTCATTTCAAGAATCCTTTACGTTTCAAACATTTTTTTGTGGCCTTGAGAAAGGGACGAAAGCTCAAACCTGCTGGTGTTAGATTTCAACCAACTAAACAAACCCTCCTGTTGTTGTTGGTCAGAAGTTGAAACTAAAGAAACACTGAACTGGTTGCTCTCACTCAGTAGCGTAACGAATTTCGACCGGGCCCCCCCGCAGAATTAGTTTTCGGGCTCCCTCGTACGGGCATGTGGATTTATTGAAAAAAAACTTTATTTAAGAAAAGTATGTGGATTAGGTATAACACCAACAAAATTACTTCGAAATATTACTTGAAGTAAAACTTTCCATACTTTATTTATTGAAATATTATTCAAAATTTGCAGTAAATAATATACATAATTGCATCTTTATTTCAAATATACAGGGTGCGTCTTTGACTTGTACATATATTCAAAATATAGATTCTTCAGGTCGAAGGAAATACTTTTTTCGTATTTCATATTTTCCGATTCAGCCTACATAAAAAGATTTTAAACTTTCATAATGAGCTTTGCCTCCCTTGGAAACATGACAATATAGTTTTTCTGAACATAAGATCTACCACCTAAACCTTCGAGAAAATGTTTCAAACATTTAATCCCCTGAATCTTTTGATCAGAGTCGCATCCAGTCAAAGTAACCAATTTTTTTAATTTCGCTGATATAGATTTCTTTAAATCATAAATAACTCGAAGAATGCACATTTCACGAGATATCATGAGGAATACTGAATACTTTTATTTTCCAAAATGGCCAAATATTCATCAAATAGCATCCAACTTACTTTCGAAGGTTGTGACAATATAGTTTCTGGAATAATTATGGAATGTTGTGGCATATATTGATCATAATGAAAAAAATATAACATGTGAGTGAAATTTCGTGTTCGTAGAAGATTTGCCACATTAACAAAAAAGTTATGGAATGTTGTGGTATATATTGGTCATAATGAAAAAAATATAACAGTTGGACCTCAACATCTCAAGAACGAGAGGAGGAAAATGGGTGAAACAAGCTAGCAAGCTTTCGTAAAGTAGAAGAAGAAGAAGAAGAAGAGTGGAATTTCGTGTTCGTAGAAGATTTGCCACATTAACCAAAACCTATATTTGAAAATCATTTCATTCGATGAAATCAATCGCGAGATATATTCGGAAATTAAATTTTTTTATGCATTTTCAACAGCCTGTATCTTGCCAACCGAGTCGAATCGGAAAAAATGGAAGAGACAAAATATGCTTCTTTTGACCTCATGAATCTACCGTTAAAATATATGTACAAGTCAAAGACTCACCCTGTAGTTATCAATCCCAGTTAATAATTTAGGTAAATGGGTAAATAACTTGAGTGGTTGATTTCTTCGTTGCAAATACATATATTACTTCGTGAAGGTCCATATTCCAGGCTCGTTTATTCTCAATTCTCAACAAACTGGGCCCGCTAATTCTTTTTTGTGTCATTGCACTTCTCAAATAATTCTTTATCAACTTTAACTTTAAAAGGACTGCTCTGACCTTGCTACAGTAACAGGTTATATTGAAAATAACATTAAAGCAGTACAGAGGAACTTGTTGCAATCGAAAAATTTTCTAAAAACAGTAGATCAGCTAACTGTCGTATTGATGATCTTTTCTGAATCTCTGATTTCAATGCAATTTTAAAAGAGTTTATTCGGAAGTTAAGGTCAGAACTGAGGTCATGTTCATATTCTTTAACGATAAAATTATTTGAATTTTCCTTCGAAGACCAGGCCCCCATAATGCCCGGGCCCCCCACAAATGCCTAGGCCCCCCCGCACTGCGGGGTCTGCGGGGGTGTAAGTTACGCCACTGCTCTCACTGTTTCTCATTTTCTTTATCATTTCCTGTTGGAACTCTTAGGGTAAGGGCACCGTTTGTGGCCATCGTTCCAGTTGTGTCAACTCGAGATCATTTTCTTGAATAAAACGTAGTACATTCGAATTAGCCATTGAAATTTGCCTTCTTTGCCATCCTTCATTATTCCTACACTAATTGGCAAGCTCATTTCTTAAAAGAGATAACGAAATTCGTTGCTTTTTCATTTAGTTCTTGACATGACAGGGTAGGCGAATGCTTAGAAGTGCGATTAAGAAACACAGGGTGTGTTTCCAATGTTTTTTTTCTTTAAACATATGCGTTACAAATATTAAATGTTTTATATCATTCTTATATCATGTTCTCCTATATTTTTTATAAAAAATTGAACATTTCTGATTCTAACTAAATAATATAGTGCTGGCCACAACTGGATCACAAAAAAGTACGATTCGCTACTTGTGGCCACTTAGTGGCCAGAAACGGAGCGTACAAACCCAGTTGTGACCACTAGATAGTAAAGGATAGATAATACTGCATCGTATGTAACAAACAAAGATGAAAAACTAAACAATATCGTCCGATAAATGAATTGGAGTATCTGGAAGCGAATGAAAATGATAAGCTTCTTAAAAAAGTCTTAATAATAAAACACAAAGTTGTTATATTGACGAAATGGATGAGACTGAAAACTAGAGAAATTTGAGAAAGACTAGAAAGAAGATATATTGTTATATCATTGTAAGGATGGGGCTATGAATATAACGAGCTGGAGTCGAGCAAGTCTGCTAACATTTTTCCGAAATTAATCTTCATGATAAAATACTTTGTACCCTACAAGAAAAAAATATCCTAATTTGAATGTGATTAATCTCAATTTGAAGTTGAAAGGGTATAGTTCTGTGCAATCTCCAGAAGTGGAAAACTGAAAATAGCATGAATCTCCAGACCTTCTGTGGTATTAGAAAGAGAACATCACGAAAATTGAAGAACATAGGGCTGCTGATGATCGCGGACCATGTTTTGTTTGAAAAAAATTTTTTTTAGAAACCTAAATATTTCGATGAATTTTTTTATTTAAGTATAAGAAAGATTATAATTTTTTTTATTATTTGTATCTATATTTTCATAAAATTGTAATATATTTTTCGTTATTTATGAGAAGGTTTGTTGACTTTCGATGGAAGTGAGTATCGAACTGTGCAAGTTTAACCAAAACCGTGACTGGCCACAAATGGAAAATTGTGTGGCCACAATTGGTGGAAAATGTGGCCACAACTGGATAAATTGCACTCGCTCTCCTTTTAATTTTTTAATTATTTTATTCGCCATAAAGACAATTTTTGCTTGGCAACCCACTAATCACAATCTTCATATGGAGCGTTTTCATATTTTTAATTGTGAAGCTGTGCATGAATAGTGAAATGATCACAATGTGAAGTTGGAAAATGTCTTAAAGTGGCCACAACCGGTGCACTTACCCTAATCGAGTTTTTATTGAACTGATATTTTCATGTCCCGTTATTTTCGTTAGCTGGTTTTCGTTTACCCCAACCTTGGCTAGATGGCTTACGGCAGTTGCTCGGTGAGAATGGTTTGTAAATTTGAACTTTTCGCTATCGAGACTTGCTTTTTTAACAGACAGCTTTGTCCATTTTGCGATCTCGTTTCTGCCAACTGGGATGTTCTTGAACCGTATACCATTATTTTCTTCTTGAAAGAAATCCGTCAATCAGTTGGCTGCCTCATTTCCCTGAAACGCTAGCTCATAAGATATGAGATGAAAAAATTTTTTTGCAGACCCTCCGGCTTGTTTTCGTCGTAAAGCTTCGAAATTTGCAGCAATTCTTCGTGAGTAAAAGCCGATGAGCTTTCTTTTCTCTTTTCCGGGTTCATTTGTAACATTTTGAGCGCTATTGCAAAGCCGAAATATTCGTTATAGTTTTCCTGAACAACTTTTGCTGTCACGTTTCAAATTGTTTTCATCACACATTCTTTATAAAGGGATCCATTCTACCATCCCTCTTGCGCATGTTGCTTGCCCAGTCCTTTAGAATGAAGGCAATTTCCACCGATGTTCTTCGTTCAAATGAGTGATTTTTTTCGGCACAAAACTCTTAAAATTGTCTCGATACTGACGTTTTTCACTATTTTGTATTCGTTGGCGTGAGATTGTCGATATTCTTATCAATATCTACAGCAGAAGCGTTTCCAAATCGCGACATTGCACTTAGAAAATTTGACAGTGTGATATGAACTGACAGTGACACAATACGATTTGATTGATTCATAAAATTCTCTTAGAAAATTTAAAGCTCGTGCTCTTTTTCGACATAAGTTGCATTCGAGCATCCCAAAAATTATCAATAATTTTCATTGCACTAGTTTAATTACTATTGAAAACTATTGAAACATTTCATTGCAGCATTGATAATGTCAAGACGTTCCTTAACTTGCTTTATATGAAATACTACGAATACCAAACGATGAATTGGCATTTGCAGTATTATGAGAGATTCGAAAGGCGACACTCTTGCTTGAATTTCGAGAGAAATGAACTAACGAAAGCTCCGAATGAAATCGGAAACACATCATACTAAAATTCTGCCAGACGTAAGTGATGATGACACTCGATATGTTCGATTCGGCATAGGGAATATGTGAGTGACAGGATAACAATGTAACTACGTGTGAATGTTCTCTTCAGTATTCCGTAGTTACCTCGAGTGCGTGTGGCATGAATACAACTCACTCCGGAGAAATCTTTATCGCAATAGACTCAACTTGCAATAAGTGGAATAGAACGACAGTCTGCGGATAGAATGGAGAGCTTTGTGTCGAATTACCATCGTTTTTCAAACAGTACATGAGCCTTATATAGGGTGTGCTAGATAGACGAGAATTGACGTTGAGATTTTAGACTGTTGATTAATGAGAGAAGTTGGCAAAAAACTCATTTCTAGAGCTATTAGCCTTACATAGGTGTTCTTCCAAAAATTTAATTTTAGAAATATACGAGTTTTAAATTCTTGTAGCAGCTTTTATTTTAGCAGAGCCTAGGTCTGGGCCTAAGAATAATTTATGTTGTTAGTTTTCGATACATAGCTGGATATGGAAATTTTGAAGATAAATAATGAAACATTTTGAAAAGAGTATTTTTAAAAATTAAAGCCGGTGGCATGCGATTCCTCCCAGTACTTTTCTTCAAGAGCTATTTACGCTGCAACTTGTTTAACCCATTAGGAAAATTGTCGGTATAAACATTGATATATCGGGTGTTTTTTTTAGAGTGATTCAACTTTGAATTGGCAAGACTGCTTTATTTTAGAACCTATTTAACATTTGATTGTTGCTTTTTATTTAGTAGGGTTTGACATTTCATTATGAATAGACTCGCACCAGAAAAAACGGCTACAAATTGTTGAAATTTTTCATCAAAATGATGGTTTTGTTCGTCAAACTTATCGTGCTTTTCGTACATTTTATGGTGTACATAATCGCCCTTTGGAGATGATATTTCGAAGAAAGATGGAACCTATTTGAACCAACTCCAGTCCCACAGACCTCACATTATAAGTTAGACTAATGTTGACCCGAAAAGCTTCGAATTACCCTCTCCAAAGGGAAATTATGTACACCATGAAATGTACGAAACTTTTTTCCAAATATTTTTCTCAACCGCAAGTCTCTGTGCTATTTCAACAAAATTGGTTAATTAGGTGAAAAACTATCTGCTTCGGAGATGAAAATTTGTAAAATTCAGGTATAGGTATGTAGAAACTAGTATGTGATAGTTTTCCCAATTACCTTATAAAAAAAATCGAATGTTGCGGAGATGTGACATAATGTTTCTTCACACTGAATCAGAAGGAAATCAGAAATCAATCAGTATTTTTGTGTCAGAAATTTATATCGTTCTTATGAACGATATTGAGTAAGGAGAGGAATATTAAACAATTATAATTATTCATTTTGAAGACCTATGTTGAATTCAAAAAAAGAAAACCTATTCAAGAAGTGTCAGGCAAACACCCTTTTTTTGACCGGAAGAATTAAAATATACTTGAGTTTACATCATAGTCAAGAAAAAGTAGATTTTAATGTATGAAATATAATGCAGAAAGAAACTTAGTTATGATTCTATCTTAGAGCAGCTTACGAAAAGCAGATCACGAGAAGAATAGGATAATATTGAATTGTATTTTTGAGTTACTGCGATTTTCAATTTTTTTTTTAAATTTTATGGTTTTTCATGAGAACATAGTTCGTATTTCGTTTCTTTCATATCTACTATCATATAATTAGTTACATATAATTTTTCGATATGTGAGAGGCAGAAACAAGAGGACATGTAGATATTCTTCTATAAGCGCCAAAAAGGTTTTTGAACAGCCTGAAGGTGGGTTTCGCAAAACTTTGATTGTCTGATCAAGTATGTCTAATTAATTGGAGCCACCGAGATTTATTGAAATTTCAAATCAAGTGATTCGATTGGCTTGAGTTTACGTATGGTTTTTTGATCGCACAATCAAAGTTTTGTGAAACCCACCTTATGTCTTGCACATTTTATTTTATTTATTCATTATAATTTATATTTCATTCATTTATTCTGCGAATAAAGAAACTCTGGATGGTGCATTCCCTGGTAAAAAATAAAAATGCAAACTTTGATTATTTTTGGTACCAGAATGGATAAAGTTATATACAGAAAATTCTTTCAAAATATGACAAACAACTTTCGAAAAAGTTTTTTTTCTCAATAAATTGTGCTCATTTTGTGCCAATTTGTGCCGTATATTATGAATTTTGTGCCCATTCAGTTTTCGAGATATTTCGACTTTTCTTTGTGACAAGCGTCAAGTTGGTGACTCACATATGGAATTTTGGAAATTAACTTTTATCGATTAATTGTGTCTATTCTGTGCCAATTTGTGCCGTAATTTACGAATTTTGTGCCCATTCAGTTTTCGAGATATTTCGAGTTTTCACTGAGTCAAGCGTCAAGTTGGTGACTCACATATGGAACTTCGGAAATTTTCCTAGTTTTTCTTGTGGAAGATAGATATGTATTAGCAGATTATACCTATGGTTGAAATATATGGCGTTGGTTGTTTTATGGACTTTTCATTTCAGATTGGAAAAAACAAAACGACTACGATTTTAATTGTTTTTGAAGAACAAGCATTATTATATGCTAATATGCCTGTTCGTGTTTATTTTTATGATTTTGGTAGAACATTTTTTTCTCTACATTACAACATTTTATATTTTGTTCACTGAAATTTGACAGTTTCGATTTTGTTCGAGAAACTTTTTATAAAATAATTATTATTTCTAATTTCGAGAGTTGCTGAGAATAAATGAGCCCAATAATGAAGTGTCCCTACAATACCAAAATCAAAGCAATAATTGAAAATTACTTCAGTAAACATCCGTTAATTATTTAATGGTGAAAGATATCGAGTGACTGAAATCAGTTTTCGTCTATCCGTCAAAATGAAGTAGAACTTTCTCTTCAAGTGTCCAATTTAGACCACTTGTATGTACCGCAGCAACCTTTTTCTTGCTGTAGACTCAACAAGCAAGAATTTTCATCACATACATGCCGTATCCAACACGGGCAATCGCGCACGTTCTCCGTAGACCTCCTTTTTTAATTTAATTAATGCCTTTCGCAGATTGCGTTCACGGTCAATGAGATACGCGCTGAAAAATGCGAGAGAACGGAGGCAGACGAAGATACTTATGGCGTTCTTCCGAAAGAACATCTACCTAAATTGCGTGAATGTATGGGGAGCTATCGTGTAGGTATTACCTGTGAAATTAGATGCAAGGCTCTTCCAGAGAAACGAGGAAAAACTGGAGAGGCGAGTTCCAATTAGGCCGTTCTTTCTTTCGGTAGATCAATGAGTTTCAAATGGTTTCTCGGAGAATTATTGAGGACTAGAGTACTCGTTGGAGTACCATATACAGAGTGTATTTCAAGGTAAGGCTTTTTTACAGGTGGTAAAATCAAAATCATTCCGCTGGAAATTGCTGAAATATTTGAAATAAAAAACGGCAAAATAGTCAGTCTGCAATATCTTGATACTATTGATCGTGTGATATTTTTGTAAGGAGCTGGGATAAAACAACCTGTGATGATGACTCTACCATATACAGGTGTACCAAGTTCGACGGCCTATTAGGCGTTTCTGGAGAATTGGACCTATTTGAAATCTGAAAATTCGGATTATGCTATTGTTTGATATAAGCTACCGAGCTAAAATATTCTTGCAGACTGACCATTTTCAGTTATACAGGGAATGAAAAAAAGAATTTAAAAAAAATTTTTTTTATATTTTTTTGTTTTCAAATTCGATAGAGTATTCAATTGTGAATACATTCGTATTCATATCGTGCCATTCGTCATTATACTTTCTAAAATATCGAGAAAAAACTGAAGAAAAAACGGAGATAAGGTTATTCGGTATTATGTTTATTATTCATAATCTAGATATCTCAAGCACAAACAGACAAAAGCAGAAAATAAAAAAATTATTTAGAATCAATCAAATTATTCTGAAATTAACCACCTATTTCAGAAATGCATTTGTTACTTTATGTATAGCCTCGAAACCATCTTGAAATTTATGAATGAGACAACTTTTTATAAGATTTTCTATAGTCACCTCATTTTCCCCCACACTCACAACTAGGGCTCTCAACCGAATTCCATCAGAAGAGCATGCTTCTTCCGCTGGGAAGGTCAAAACTAGGAACTCTGATGGAAGGATGAGTAATAAGATCTTTATTGAAAAAATTGCATACATTTCATTCAGATTTCTTTGTCGCTTCTTTTCATATCAATTGAAAAAATCAACCAAAAAGGTTTATGGGACTTCAATTGAAGTGAAAATACGTTTTGAATACCTCACGAATTTGAACTGCATTATGTATTTGCCTCCTAGCCGAGAAAAATATGAGGTACAGGGTATTCATGCCACAGTAGGTATGTAGTTGTGGAGGGTGGGATAGAGAATTATTTCTTTAGAATCTTTCGTCCAAATATAATTTTTGAATATATGCCTGAAATGAAAATTTGTGATATCAGAAAAATAAAAATTACATTCATTGTGATGTATTTACCTGCATCCCCTTCTCTACCGTAAGAACCTATGTCTACCGCAACAAATTTACTATCTGCATCTACTAGTGGCAACATCATTAACGGAAGAAAGTCCTTATAATTGAAGAACGTAGAACCACTATCGTTTGGAGCCTTTATCCGAACGTGTTTACCATCAATCGCTCCAATACAATTCGGAAAATCCTAAAGAGAATTTTGTAGTGATTGTTTTGAACATTTACTCTGTTGGTTGTGGCATTACCAAATTTAGCACTTTTTCAACAATTTTTTTAACAATTACACTTATCCATGAATGAAATATTCTAAACTGAAACGGCAATGATCGAAATGATTCCCCTCTGGCCAAAATCGTAAAAAATATGTAGTACTCTACGACAACGACACTTGCCTCATTGTTTTTGTATTTATATTTATAGATAATTAGTGCATCAAGGGGATAAGTAAGGGACTACTACGTAAAGAGAAGAGGCAAACATGGTACCGGCACGTCAGCAGAAGCAGCGAAGAAAAGATTAGAACAACTGTCATTTTTAGACAGAATGCCTTCGGAAAAGAGGAGGTGAATATACGTGACCTTATTTTGGAAATAAAACAAAACTTTTAATTTTATTTTCAGCACTGCCAGCAACATTTAACAGTCTGAATCTCAAGAAAGTGCAAAAACTAGCACGGCTCATTGCAGCGAAAAGGGCAACTACAAAGAACCATCTCAATTAGGTACCTTCTGCAGACGACAACAACAGTTATCTTTCAGTTATTCGAGAAGCCGGACATGAAACAAAAAAAGACACCAATGTTTGCCAAACGTTAATGTGCAAGTAAATCCACTGCTTGCGATGAACGTCTGAGGATTTTGAATGAAATAGCTCAAAGGCAAAATACTACAGAAAAGCCAGATGAAAATGATTTTTTTTGCATCTGGCGAAACTAACGAAAAAGCTCATCCAGGCTAGACTCCGAATGGAAATAGCTAATTTAGTTGGGATTGCAGAGATGCAGAGATCGAAAATCTAACTCAATCGCCAAGTGCTGACTATAGACTTGGAGTACCAGCAGCAGGTAGCTCTGGTTTTTTGTTTTCGAGGGTTCTATAACTCTAGTGCGGAAAGCCGCTACTTCAGTTATTGTGTAGCCTAGCTAAGAGGACGATGCATTTGTGAATTCCTATGTAAAGTTTTGTTGAACCCAAATATAATATAACACATAAATGTTGATCTTTTGTTTAATGTGGTTATAGTGAAGTGTGTCCCAACATAAACGCAAAATTCAAATTGTCGTCATTCATGCATTTAAGTGTTGAAATAACTCCAAACTTTGTTTCACATGAAATTATGCCTCAGTTACGATGAAAATCGACAAATTTTGAACAAGAGTCATGAAACAATGTAAATATTTCACCCAGTTATCTGATTTGGTACCCCACAACCAGCATAATTTTTTTTCTCGTCGCCAATTTCATCTGAAGAGTCAATTAGACTCAATTAGATTTTCTTTTGAAGATGACTTGTAGTCATTTTTGATTGCATGCATAAATGAAGCATCTCTGCTCGAGGTGGAGGAGAGATTCATTTTTTGACCCGTCCGAGCATTTTTTCCATCTCAAAGATCCAAATTTGGCGTGCGAAAGTTATTGATGGAATACTTAGTCATTCTTTATAATAATAAATCGATGAAAGAAAAATACACTCATGCAGGAAATTGATTGCCTTTTCAACAAGGTGTGACTCGACTCTGAGCTGTTAGGGGTTACAGCTATACTCTGTTGAAACCTAAGCGAGAGCAGTTCGCGCAGCGGTATAGGAGGGCTTTCGGATAGTTACTATCCGTCCAGAGTCGAATCGAAGAGATTTCATGCAATCGTTCAGTTTTAACTGAATGGAAAGAACCCAAATCTGGTGTTTACCGGAATTACTTTGTCGAAATCTTGCAAGATTCCGACCCAAATCTCTAAAACTCTGGTGCTTCCTAGAATTACCTTGCCGCAATTTCGACCAAAGATCCGAGTACGATCCTGGCAATCTTTTAGGGCGGTCGAAGGGAGCGTTGTTATGACCCTTTGACCAATACGACCTTTGTTGTCGGCAAACCAGACGATTCTGTTTGTTGTTGTTGCCCCGTCTTAAATTTGAACAGAGTATAGAGAGATAGGGTAAAACCCGGATAGATGCCCCAGTTGGATAGATGCCCCAATTTCAAAATACCTAACTTCCCAAACTCTCCACTAATAACTAATAGTATAAGAATGATCCACTGTCACCCTTAACTTCAGTTGGTAACGAAATATGGTACAGTGAGGACGCGTTTTGCAAGTGTATGTGATTATCTCCGCAGCGAACTTCGGAAACATGAAAAAGTTTCAAAGGCATAATAGTATTTGCCGTTGTAGAACCTCTGAAGAAGTTATAAATTCGATCAAATTTTTTATTATATCAATAAACTGGTTCTTCAAATGTGCATCTAAGTATGACCAGTTGCTTTTTTGTTTTTAATTTGCGAAAAAAGTGCATGGGCATCTATCCGTACTGAAAAGGATAGTTGCCCTGATTTTTCGAGGTATAGAAGCCCTTAGGAGACATATATATCTCTATACAACCCATACACCTGTATAGTCTGAGTATTAATTCATTTGAATATTTTAGTGTTCAGTTATAGTTTGTGTACCGATCTGAACTATTTACTGATTGTAGCAAAACCATGTCGCGGAAGTATGAGAGAAAAAGAAGGTCAAGTTTGCTCTTGGACCACAGAACTCGATGCAGCTTCCGATGAGGAAGAACATTACGAAGACGTTATGCCCCTGAAATATGAAATTATGAATGAAAATACAAAGTCTCGGTCCAACTGGATTCAGTGTATAAGGTATCACTCAACTGGCTTCATAAAACCTGTACACTTTTTCGGAACTGCTGCTCAAGATGTGGAAAACTTAAAACACTATCTGACTGATACCCTCTTCGTTGTGTTGTTTTGTTTTAAAAAGAGTACATACTTCTATTTCTGTTGAAACCTATTAGGTATTTAAATTTCATAACAAAAATGAAAAATTCGTATACCTATTTGTTGATACCTAACTGATATTTTATGATATAAAGAATTCATATTTTCGTTTAATAAATGCTCTCGAAATTTCATTAAGTAGGCTGATTTAAGTTATATTACGATTATAACAGACTAAACGATAAGAGATTTCATTGAATTTGGCTTTGTAATTTGATCACACAATATGAAGGGCATCTATCCCGGACTGAAGGCATCTATCCTTCTCAGTATTTTCATAGTGGGGCAACTATCCATACCTGTAGGCATCTATCCCCAGAAATAATGTTCCACAAAAATCAAAATTCTGTGAAATCTGCTAATGCTAGGTCAGAAAAAACCCACAGTATTTTAACTCAAATAACAAGTCTAGCTACTTTCATAAAAATTATTCAGATAAAATCGATATTTTCGAAAATATGAGGCAATTTCAAAAACCGGGGCATCTATCCGGGTTTTACCCTAGTGATATCAAACTCATTTGAACACCCTTATTTGCCCCCCTTCAACAAAATTTGACCTGTCCGAGCGTTTTTTCGTTATTCCATCCCAAAGCTCAAAATTCGGGGTGGAAAGTTGTGGATGGCCCACCCTGGTCCCTAGTGAAAAAGGAAAAAGGTTGCGAACCCTTGTCCTGGAGCACCAATCCAGCTTCGCGAAGAAACCAGCAAACCGAACGAACGAGCACGAGAGTGTGTGCCACATCTCGTTACGCCGACAAACCCAATCAGGCGAACTAGCATGATAATAGTTTTCAGAAACAAAGCCCAATTTATCTTTTGTGGAACGACACGGCATCCTGTCAGACGGAGCCGGTGACGTCACCGCACGCCTCGGGTCCTCCTCAATGAGCTGCGCGATAAGAGTCACTTCCTGAACCGTTCTTTTGTAGCGGTCGCACAGAGGCTTTCGCCATGCATTCAAGTGTCCTCCAGAGATTAAATTTTGTGCCCTTTGCGTCTGTCGTATTTAAGAACTGCCTGTCAAAAGTTCTATTAACCATTGGGGCATTGAGGCCGTTGA
The DNA here is from genome assembly GCA_038502775.1 of Hippodamia convergens. Classification (NCBI taxonomy): domain Eukaryota; kingdom Metazoa; phylum Arthropoda; class Insecta; order Coleoptera; family Coccinellidae; genus Hippodamia; species Hippodamia convergens. The sequence goes on along the minus strand of CM076607.1, from coordinate 33,308,239 downwards.
CTGAGGGGGGAATGCGCTGAGCAGCGTGCATCGGGAGTGAGAAATGTGTTATTGTTCAAAGACTGGTCTTGCCATCATTTCGTTCATTGTTTGAGCGTAGGAAATGCAGCGACGGTCATTAGGTTATTCTCTGGGATGGAATGGATCTCTCAATTTGTTACAGACATGTGGAGAACTGGCTTTTAACCACCGCATTGCCTGGTTGTGAGTTCTGCAGCAGAACGTATTGGACACGGATTTCCCGAAAATCTGCCAGGAATTTTCATGATATTCTTGAAAGAACGTGTCAATACAACATTACAAATATCAGTAAAGACTGGCACAGGGACGGGCCCAAGGGGGGGGGATCATCCCCCCCCAATGTTGAATGAAGTTGGCAAATGTTCAAAGCAGTCGGAAGATTTTCAAAGGAGTTGGAAAAATTTCAAAGCAGTTGGGAAATTTTCAAAGCGGTTGGAAAAATTTCGAAGCAGTTGGAAAACATTTCAAAGCAGTTGGCAAAATTTCAAACCAGTGGGAAAAAATTCCAAAGCAGTTGTAAAATGTTCAAAGCAGTTGCGGTAAAATTTCAAAGCAGTTGAAATACATAATTCCGAGAGAGATATGAAATTCGAAGGAATCTGAATTAGAAAAAACAAGTTTGCAATCAGTACTCGAAAATTAATTTATAGCCGGCAATAAATGGTATTCAACCCAATATTTTTACTATCAAGTATTGGGAGAGATGCGGCCCCAAGAAGTAGGTACCTAGTTGTAAATTTTTCAGTTACGTCGCATGGACTGTGTCATAAAAAAACCATCTGGTATCATAAATGGAATCATCTTTATGTACGCTCTTCGTACATTGTGTTAGAGTTTTGCGAATAAACAATATGTATAAATAAATTTGAATAATGAACCAAAAAAGATTCAAAGTGAAGTTTGAGTTATGTGGTGCCTTATAAAAATTCCAAAAAAAAATTTTATGAACAGAAAATGCCTGAAGGACAACAAGTAAGAGAGAAAATTATGGGTATTAACCACAGAATACCCTAAGTCACAACAAAAATCGTTCGAAACACCAAATACATCCTCAATTCCAAACACTAATTGAAATAAACGCTGCAAAGAGATCGAAATCGCCAACTCAAATTAGCAAATTTTGTTCAAAATTGTTTCTTCAATATAACTGATTTAGGTCAAAATCGTTGCCCTGCTAAATTGGGAATCTGTTTTTTTTTAAGGAATATTCTTGATTCATGAGACACACTTTGACATACATTTTCTGTTTTATTCCCTAGTTATGTTGCTTTTCTTTATTTCATGGAATGTGTAAGCAGAAGTAAGGCTCATTTTTTGTCAAACGAAATATATTTTCTGAAAATTTTGTTCCTTTTATTCTGTGAAATGGACCCATGTTATGTATGAGCAGTTTCAATATTATGAATCTCATCAAAGTATTCAGTAACTATCATTGATTTTTCATCTACCCAACATTCAATCATGTATATTTATTTTATGGAATCTGCTTTTTTCGTGAAAAATATCTTGTTTTATTATGATGCTTGAAATTTTGAGATACACCAAAGAATGAAACTGAACTAAATTAAAGAATGAAACAGAAAGTGTGTCTCAAAGATTCAAACATACTTCCTCATAAAAATAAAGATTCCATAAAATGAAGAAACTCACATTATTGAATATTGGGTAATTGAAAAATTAACGTTAATTTCTCATAACTTTGATTTCTAATATTTACTCCTTTCTCGTAATAAAAAGAATAGATTTAAAAAAAAAATTTCTCTGATGAAAATAAGCCTTGCCCTCGCTTTTAGATTTCATGAAATAAATAATTAAAGAAGGGCTACAAAACTGAAGAAACAAACAAGTAGTGTTTCTCAAAGTTTCAAGCAACATCAAGATACTCTTCATGAAAAAACAAACTCCATAAAATCTACTTAATTAAATGTTCGGTAGATGGAAAAAAAGTTAATTACTCCCCACTCTGTTGAAATTCATCATTTTGAATTTTTTTTACCGAAACAAATATTATACCATAATATGTATAACGGTGTCCTGTTAATTCAATGTCCAGTTGGAAAATTTTCGATGGATTTCCCCCCCCCAAAAATTTGGCTTCGGCCCGTCCCTTAAGACTGGGAACATTTGTGATTGTATCCTAGGGAAGGATCCTCAACAAACATCCTCTCAAAGTGTGTATGTGGAAATTCAGTGGCGTAGCAGAGAGCCCCGCAGACACAGCGGCGCGGGGGGACCCGGTACTAAAAGTACCCCCAAGCCGAACGAAAAGCTTTGAATTTCCGATTCGCGATACTTTTTTGATGATGAAATGAACAAAACCTGAACAATGAAGGTTCCATTATTATTCCCAAAAATAGGGCAATATTGCTGAATTTTATTAAACATATGAGATTTCCACTAATCTCATTCGACAAATCACTCAATCACTCTCTGTGCTATCCTTTTTTCAAGAGTTTTTTATATAAAGTCAAGCTTTTCGGCATTCTTTTTGAACATCGCCAGATGATCGTTTTATTGGGAGCTCGGCGGCTTATCTGATGTTTCGGAAATTGTCAATTCTCTAGTAGGGATATTTTTATGAAGAAGGAGAGAAAAATATGGAATTATTTCATTTTCATTTCCAGTCTAGTGAAAGACACAAGTGTTCGAACGCGAAACCACGTTGTAACGTTTGTTCAGAAATGAAAGTCACTTTTCCAGTTCCTTTGGTTTCAGGGTTTCAATTTTATTGAAGGATTGTTCTAGAATTAATTACAAATCTTATTCAAAATTATTAGATGCGCAAAACCAGAAAACGGCAGTTATAATATCAAATAATTTTTCAGATATAAAAAAACATGTTAAGCGGAAAAGAAAATATTTGAGTGGAGTCCAGAAAAAAACAATGAATATTGTAAACAACGGACGGATTTCTCATATTTCAATAAGAAAATACCTGAGTCACAGTCAATTATTCAGCAGGAATCACTCATAGCCCTAAAATTCTTTGCAACTATTCCATAGCGGAAATATCTTTTTTTAAGCTTAAGATAGCGAATTATCTCGAGAACTCAATGTCGCTAACAAGTTTCTCAGACTTACTTGAGCCTACTTAGCATTGAACAAGACTTTCTGTTGAATAATGCATATCACATTGATTTCTTTCTAGTTATTTTTATATCGGAATCTACATTAATTTATTCAGATATTCTTTAGTATTTCATATAGGTATATATTATGTTTAACACTTTTTCTTAAGTATTTTTCTCTTGAAAAACTTCAGGAAAAGCTTATCATAAATAACATAGGCCCGAGGACGGGGAACTCTGACTAAAATCAAGCGGGGGGTCCCCGAATTTTGCGCTACGCCACTGTGGAAATTTATGGGGTAGTATTCAAATAAGAATCTACAACTTCAGAATTATCTAGAGCTGAAATTACAAAAACCTTCGCTAAGTCTGACGAATCAGGAAAACGTTTCAGACTAGTTTTCGGAATCTTACTCTAAAATCGAGATTCACTTCAAGTTCAAGATCTTGAAATTATCTTGACGACTCAGATGCCGACTCCAATTTTGGAGCAAATCTGAAGATTCTGAGAATTTTGAAGAATCTACTTCACTTTACATTTGGGTACCTAAAAGAAATCTAATCATGCTGATGAACTAGAGCACATAGACATTTATCAATCAAAAACCAAAATAAAAGACATACCTAAGAGTATCGGTGATGACTTCAACTATTAAAGAAAATAATCAAAAGCTTAAACTACGGAGAGTTGGAAAAGCTCTAACTATTCACTTTTTTTAATCGCCCCGGACAAACATAAATCTTTATCAAATCAATTATCTACATTGAACTTCTACAATTCATTGTAAAATTTCTGTTATCACTACGTTGTTTCCATTGAGAAATAATATGTAAAATGAGAAGATTGAAGCTTCATGCCCTCCAAATTGATGTCGGCAGGTACATTCTGTTCCTTCTTTCAAAGTGTATAATACTAAGTTAATACTGAACTTAAAAGTGTAAATTTCAAGGGAATATGTGATTACGCAACTGTGAAACTCAGAATCATGATATATCAAAAAGTGATTTGTTAAAAGAATGTGAAAATATATACCTAATAAAGGTATTAAAGAAGGTTTTATATTTTTAAAATTTATATAAGGTAGTTTTTTTCCGCTCATTTATAGGTTTTTTCATACTAAATACATATCTTTTCTGAAAAAATATTCTATTTTCATCCTTACGTTATCTTGAGCAGTGATAGTTAATAATATCAAGTTAACAAAATTAATGAATTTGTCCACCAGAACAGAAACAAACAAAAACCAAACGTAAAAGTGTCCAAGCAAGGATATTCAGAGAAAATAATTTTTTTGCGAAGGAATTGTCACGAAAGGATGAAATGAAAATTAAATTCAGAGAATGAAAATAATTTAGTTCACAGGTAGGATATTTCATATGAGATTTGTCGTGTTTTTCGAGTTGTTCATAAGAGTGAGGCCATCAGAATTATTTTGGGTTGATGACTTCAAAGACAGGATAACTCTGATGAGGATCACTAACATACAGGAAGCCGTCTATAACTGAAAAATTTTTCATTATGAGAAATATTTTCTTAACATAAAAAGATTTGATTTGCATATTATGATCTAATCAACCTCTTAGGAGATGTTGCCACTTCTTCCATAAGAAATTAACTTTTATGTTGCCATTCTTTTTCCTCATACTTCGGTGGTATCAAAATCCGAATAATTACTTTTCTCTATATCCGCTTTGTCCATTACACTACTGAAATCACTGCTGTAATGAACTCATTACATTGTTTTCAGGTAAATTTCTCAACTCTGACTTCCGAACCTATTTGCGGCACACGTCAATTCAAACTCCGTAATCTGTCAATTTTTGTATCATTCACATTAACTGCTAAGATAAAATACAAAAGTAACCATAGGCTGTATGTAAAATCAAATTTTTTCATCGAATTTGACTGAAATAAGGAAAATGTCATCAAATACTCGTTGCAGAAGGCAATTGCAACACTTCAAAATTGTTCAAATTGTTTCAGAATAGTATTTTGAGTGCCGTTCTTGTCGACTTTCTCAATAATTGTCGAAAATATGGGATATTACACTATTAGTATATTCTTTTGAGAAACCTTGTTCAATTCTAAAATATCTAGGAGTTAAACATCAAAAAACTATATATTGCTCAGAACATTCTTTTCAATTCACTGTAACTACAAAGGGACCTAGAAATAATCTGCCATGTAGCACTTCAACTGAAATTTTTTGGTTAAAATTAGAGGGTGGGGAGACAGTGGTGGAGAATTTCGTCTTACATACTTGGAAATACAGTTGGTTTTCCTGAAACCAAGGTGTTACACATAAAGAGGTTTCATTAACTGATAAGCTCAGTCATTCAATCAGTATCATCACGTTTCAATACATAGTATAAAATCGAAATTTCTCTGAGCTGTCACTTATGAGTGGAAGCGATGGGAATGATTGATTTGTTTATTTTATCACCATTTTATCTCGATTTACTGTCTCAGGGAATTTTTTTCGAGTTGACTCGCTATAGGTACTAATTCACCGAACAATTTATCCTCATGGCTCCGAGTTCTTAACCCAGATTTCAGAATTTATCAACGAAATTTATGATACTCTCAGAGGATCAAGAGGCTATAACAAATATTATCAGAGATAGAACAAACCAGCTTATAAGTAGCTTTTGAAATTTTTAGAGTGAGTACTTGTTATATAAGTGCATATTCAACGATTGTAGGTTGAGATAGTAAAGAAACCTAATACTCTCGCTTTCACAGATAAAAATATAATTATATTGTCTGGTGAACATGATACGATACATTTTTTTCACAATATCTATGATGAATATTTCATGGAATATCTTAGCTTTGTAGACTTTTATTGATATAATCACGAATGTTTGAGTACATACGTGCTTGAGATCTTGATATAGTCTTGGGAAATGACCAATGCGAATTCAAACCTCCTATTTTTTCCTACAAATAACTAGATGAGAATCTCATTTCATTACTTTCTTTGATAATAATAATGAAAATGATATGAAATCTTAATTATGTTCATCACATCTTTTCAAATTTCTTTATTATCCGATGGAAATTAACATTGTGGAAAATACGTTAAAACTAAGGCTTTCATGTAGAACATAGAATGGATTTCCAATTGAAAAATATTTTGACAAGTATCATAACATTCTATTTGAAAAAAATATGGCCTCCCGCACAATAATATTTTAGACGTAGAGATAAATTTGCAAAAAAGTCCATTGGTTCAACTTCTGGAATATCGATATTCTTGCAGCCCTGATTTATTGAGTGTGGCCGAGCATTGGTGTTCTTCAGAGCGGTTACCGTACATGTCACTGACAGGTTACCAGGTAGTTTCATCTTATACCAGACCAAATCGAGACCATGGTGGTGTTGCCTTGTATGTCAAGTCGGGTCATCAAGTGTGTCAGCTTAATGTAGCAAAATTTTCAGTGGAAATGCACTGTGAACTGTGTGCAGCTAAGATAAAAATTGGCGAGACTACTTTTTGTGTTATAAGTGTTTATAGACCTCCTTCAGGTGACTTTAACTGGTTCTATAAAACCTTAGAATATGTACTAACCTACTGCAGTACTGTCTCTAGTAACATTTTCTTGTGTGGAGATCTTAATATAGATTATCTCTCATTCTCTCCACACGCTAGATCTTTAAATGACTTGTTTTCATGTCACAAATTAGTCGTAACATCGACTGAGCCAACAAGAGTTGTTACTAATAAAAACAGTCAAACCTCTTCCACGAAGGTTGACTATATAGCTACAAATGTTGACTCACAGCGAGTTAATACAACTGTGTTTGAGCCATACATCAGCGACCATAGAGCGATCATACTGGAATACATTTGTTATGGGATTAAGTCTGGTTGCTCTAGGAAAAAACTGATAAGAACTATGTCAAATAATAATTGGAAAACTTTCCATTTATTGATCGAAAATACTGATTTCCATTGGTTGGATTTTGATTTCTCACTTGACGATAAGGTTCAAAATTTTGTTACTTTGTTGAAGTCTGCATTTGAGGCAGCTTTTCCACTTAAATATGTCAATCTGTCCTCTATTCGACACAAACCCGACTGGATCGATTCCTCAATAATTGAAGCCCGAGACAACTTGAAAAACCTATACTGGCTAACTAAAAATTTGAATACGCCCGAAGCATCATCATTTTACAAGAGAGCTAGGTCTGAGTACAATAAATTATTGAAAACTTCTAAATTCAATTATAATAAGAAAATTATTGAAAATTCCGATAATGTTTGCAAAACTGTTTGGAAATTAGTTAATAATGAATTGAACAATAACTTTAAATCTGAGAAAATGATCACTTTGAGAATGGATAATGAGATTATTTCTAGTCCAAGGAAGATTTCCGAGGTTTTTGCTAGATATTTTACTGAAATGAATTATGTAACTATACACAAGCATTTTGGTGGTTCTTTATCCGGTTCGTGCACACTGCAAACTACCCTCAATAGAAATTTCTTTTTCTTCCCCACTACTGCCGAAGAAATTTCATCTACCATTTGTTCCTTGAAGAACAGTAACAGTGCAGGTCCTGATATGATATTTTCCAGGGCCCTCAAATTTTTAGCTCCATTAATATCTGAGCCCGTTGCTTCTTTGCTAAATGAGTCAGTGTCTTCTGGTCATTATCCAACTGTCCTCAAGTTGGCAAGGATTATACCGGTTCACAAAAAAGATGACACCCAAGACATGACAAATTATCGACCTATCTCAATTCTGAGCCAATTGTCTAAGATTTTCGAAAAGGTGGTATATAAGCGCATGTACAATTACTTGATGAAGTACTCCATACATCAACACGGCTTCAGGCCTGGTAGGTCTACACAATCAGCCAGTTTAGAATTTTTCGAGTTTGTTTACAACAACCTGGACAGTGGTTACTACGTGGCCGGGTTATTTTTTGATCTGTCGAAAGCTTTTGACACTCTTCAACACAAGTTCATTTTGGATAAGATGTACCAGATGGGATTCAGAGGCGTGTTTCTTGATTGGGTCAAGAGTTTTTTAACTGATCGCAGAATATTTGTGAGTTTAAATGGTATCACATCTGACGAGTACACCAACAACTTGGGTGTCGCTCAAGGATCCGTTTTAGGCCATCTCCTCTTTATATTATTCATTAATGATCTGCCTGCATACGTGATAGAAGAAGTGATAATGTTCGCTGATGATACTTCTGTCGCTATCAAAGCAAAAAGTCGCCAGGAATTGAAGTCGCTGTGCGAAGTAATAATAGAATGTTTCATTGATTGGTGCCACAGAAATGCCCTCATCGTCAATATGACGAAGTCTGTCATAGTCCGGTTTCAGATTCAGGAAAATCCAAATGTTGATCCTATTATGATAGAACACAAACAAGGAGTATTGGTTGAGACTGATAACGTGAAGTTTCTAGGTCTTTGTGTGGATGGTAACCTGAGGTGGTGTCTTCACACTGATCATGTTTGTGGTAAGCTTAACAGTGCTTACTTTGCCTTATCACGTCTTAGGAGATGTCTACCTGTCGAGGAGTTGCTAACTATTTATTACAGCTTGGTTTTTAGTCACTTAAGCTATAACGTAGTTCTATGGGGTTACTCTGTAGGGTCTTATCGAGTGTTCGTTTCTCAAAAACGGATTATTCGACTTATATTCAAACTTCGGCCATGCGATTCGTGTCGTCCGACATTCAGTCAATTCCGTATTCTTCCCTTCCCTTGTATTTTCATTCTTGATTGCCTCATTCATATTCACGTGAATATCAATAAATACAAGAAATGTTCTGATTTCCATAAGTATGATACACGTCACACTGACACTATAGCCTTTCCCAGACATCATACAGCTAAATATGAGTCCTCACCAAGCTATATAGGTATTAAATTATACAACCATCTGCCGAGTAGACTCAAGTCAATGAATGGGAGGTCTTTCAAAAGGGAGGTAAAGATCCTATTAATCAGAGGATGTTACTACAGTGTAGAGGAGTTCATTGCGGACTCCATTAATTGAATTTGTGTATTTTTTTTTCTCTCTTGTGTTTCTATTTAGATGACTTGTCCTATACATTTCTTAAATGTCTGAAAGGATCAATAAAGATTATTATTATTATTATTATTATTATTACAAATTGTTCTTTGGTATCAACATCCGAATCCAACTAAAAAAAAGTTGACCATAACTTTTAATCAAATTACGGATCCTTTCTCTAGTCAAATTTTCTCTGCACCTGAAGCCTAATTCGAATTAGTTTTTCCTTTCGAAGACGGGAAATCCTGGTCCATCTATCTTGAATGTATTCGGAGCTTTGGCAGATTCTAACTCCGGGTAATTTATTCACCTGCAACCGTAATTAATAATGATGGACGATGTTCAGGAAGTCGATTAATAAATTCAATTTCGAAATGAAAGGCCACACAGTTTGCCCGATTGATGAGTGTTCCAGTTTCCAAAGCAGCAAGGATAATGGTTGTATTCACGAAAAGCTCGGATCGGGTTGATGATTACTCTCGGTCGCAACTAAATTGATAAATTGCTGTGGGGTATTCAGCCTTCGTAATATTTATTCGTGATGATGAACAGACGTAGATCTACGATGAAAAAATTGGCTTGAAGACCTCCCAACAAAAAACGTTGCGTTGTGGAAGCCGTCAGGAGAGTATGTTCAACATTAGAAAATATGATCGCAGTTTTAAAAAACATCAAACATCAAACCAAAATTCGATTGAACTCCTCTCGATTCATTGGAATTTCATGAAAGTTACCCAGAACTCTCCATGACAACATTAATTTTTCAAATTTTATAGTATATAACATTACTAGCAAGGTAAGAGGGTTTTTACTGGCGAATGGAGGAAATAACTGACGAGCCGCAGGCGAGTCAGTTACCACCTTGAGCCAGTTAAACCCGTAACCTTGCGTGTATTGTTTTATATTTCATTTGTTTCTCATTTGTAAAAAAGTTAGATAAATTCCAAAAAAATCTCAATAATTTGTCGCAAATGTCGTAAGCTATGGAAGCGTTGCCATGAACATGTCTGTTTATTTTTCTTTACATTTGTTTCGGCGAAAGCGAAAATGAATGTACCAAAAGAAATTATTGAGGCAGCCTGCAGTGTAGTATCAAGTTTATTACCTGCAAAATCAGCTTCAAGGTACGAGCGAGAATACGAGGACTTCAGAAAGTGGCAAAACAAAAATAGTGTGATGTTTTATTGGTCTACTTGAATCAAATATCAGCTAGATTCAGCCCTAATACTTTATGGGAAAAATGGTCTATGCTGAAAAACTGCTTGCAAATGAAAAAAAATGCCCCTGTTCGCAGGTTTGTTTCCCTTAAAAAGTTATTGAGAAATATGACGTTTAGTTGTCATTTGCAAATTTCAAAACGTAATAGCGTTTCTGAAACGAAAAATGAGCGTTATACGCCAAAAAACGCCAAGTTATTAAGTAAAGAAGAGGCTGAACAATTTCTTCTACATGCTCCTGATGACCAATGGTTGCTAGCGAAAATTGTAACAATATTTGGGATTTTTGGATGTTGTCGATGTGTCGAAATTCTCATTCATGTGAATGATGTAGAAGGTATGGAAAAATACGTTATTGTGACATTGCGGCAAAACAAAACATTTAACAACAAGAAGATTTACCATAACTGATGATGGCTGCAGCTTCAAGCCCTGCATGTTTTACAGAAAATATATAAATCTTCGGCCTCCTGGAACAGAAAGCCTAAGATTTTTTCTGACATACCGACATGGAAAGTGCATTTTCCTTAATGCTGGGCAGCACACTATTGGTGGTGTCCCAAAGCAAATAGCGAAATATTTAGGTTTAAAAGACCCAGAATTATACACCGGCCACTCTTTTCGCAGAACTGGAGCCACTATGGTTGCGGATTCGGGTGGAGATATTTTAGCACTAAAGCGTGCAGGAGGGTGGAAGAGTACCGAAATTGCGATGAGTTATGTCGATGATTCGGTCACGTATCAACTCTTTCATCATCAAAAATCTGTTTTACTAGAAATAACAATTGTACCATGATTTTCAACATATATGACGATAAAACAAAATTTTCTAATGTAAATAATACTACTAACTTGTAAAAATTTTGCAAGTTAACTGTCAGTTTTACAAGTTAGTGACTCGATACAATAAACTTTCTTGATTAATATTGTGTTTTTGGAAACTGGCGTTTACAAATGAGAAACAAATAAACATATTAACGACACTTTTTAGAACTGATTGACTTCATACATTTCACTTTGTGTATCTAGCTTCTTAAAGTAAAATATTATATAAGTGCTGACAAAAAAGGCTTTCATAATTAGTGACATTTATTTAACTGTTCAAACACAAGATAAGATAACATAAATTATAAATTAGTATTATTGAAAATTGAAATGAATTGAATTGATTCTTGATGACGAACGGTCTTCATGAACCGGTTGAGGCTTTTGGTTCCATCGTTCAATGTCACTTGTTTTTTCGAGTATTCGGCCGTCATCGTCGATTCATTCTCGATGTTTCGCAAGTTCGAGGGTCTGTCATATTCATGAGTTATACTTTCTGGAGATGTTCCCGCTGAATTTAAATTTATGGGATGTGTTATACTGTGTGTATACTTTCATTATTTTTGAGATTTATATCTGGGCTCTTGATTCCAATAAATAATAATAATAAAAAATTCACGACTGCAAAGAGTTTAATGAATTTAAGAATTTGTCGAATTGACAAAGGAATCTGAAACATTCCGAAGATTAAAATTTCGAAGATTTTTTTCATTGGTTGACAACGATTTTTCTGAAAAAAATTAGCTGCTGACAAATTAATGCACAATTTATTTTAAAACTTTACCATATTAGTTCAGTTTCAAGTACTGGGAGAAAAAAACCCTAAATGAATTTCAGAAACATGAAGAAACCTTGCATAGTACCTACCTATATTTCAATAGATATTCCGTTTACTTACTTGTTGTATATTAAACCCATATTATTTTGTTTGGGGGACATCTTTTGACGTAATATTTGAGGGTTGAACGATCAGCCCCCGAAGAGGTGGCGCTTCAACCCCTCATAATTGAATAGAGGAGATCAAGTCATACTTCATATAACAGTTCTTGGAACTTTCTTCAAAACGGTGAATGAAAGATGTTATTTTGATCAACCATTTTCGCCAAAAATCAATTTGTTAACTCCAATTCTTTTGACTCCATTTATGCTGAACCATTAGAGATGGTTTGCAGTCAAAATTATTTTATCCAAGTCAATGAAGAAAAATTTGAACATTTGATTTAAAATCGCTGATCTAATTTTTTTATTGTGAGCATGATAAAACGATTAAATTCTTTCAACAATGTGAATGTTTTAAGTTTTTTCAAGTTTTTCAGAAGGCTCAGTGAAAGTAGGCTTATACATTGCAAAAATAACCAAACTATTCAAGGTGACTCATTTGTGCTTTTGCCAAAGTGGTTAATTGAAATTATGGTTTTTATGCACTGTTGTAAAGAGGCTTCCAAGGTCTTTATGATGAAGTATCACTCAACCTCTCTTTCTCATTAAATTCTGAGGGGTTGAAGCGCTCCCACTTAGGAGCCTCAAATATACCTCAAAACAAAATCATTGTTTCAATCCCTATGAGATTATCAAGAGTGAAACGTAATAATCGAAAAATCTAAATCTTCAAGACGACGAAACGATGAAAGTATTGACAAAATCAGAGCATTGCTCTTTGAGATAAGAAGCATCGTTGGAGGCAGCTCCAAGAATAGACTCGATGTTAATATTCGAATCGCATCCATCGTGACTTACAAATGGCTACAATTCGAAACTAAGTAGATTTCACGACTCGCGTTCATAATTATCCCAGTTTTTACAACTCGAACGGTCGTGGAAATGCGCCAAAAACATGAAAATGAAATATTCATTGTGTAACCGCGCTCAGATAAAGTAAATTTCTGTTTGCGACTCGGAACAGTCGCAGAAACGGGCCGTGAGTTATGGAAAGTTCGCCGGCTAAAAAAAACGTTATAGCGGCTGGACATGTGAACGCGATAGTAAGTCGACATGAAACAAGTTTTAAAAATCATTCGGAATGGGCAGATGGATTGGGGGCTGGCCAAGGATTGAACATGCATGCGGATAATTTACTGCCATGACTTCTCATTTTGTTTTTCACGTAATTAGCTCACTGGAAACGAACAGTCATAGTTTCTTGGGAACAATCAATCAACGAAAAAGTTTATGATACGTTGGAGTTTCCTGTGGCATTACTGGATAATAAAAAATTAACATTGATTGATAGATGTAACCATTACGGACGATGGAGAACCACTTTGAAACATTAGACTTCGCGATATTGCAATCAAGCATCGAATCAATAAAATGGAAATGATTCTGATGAGATCATTCGAACAATATTTATTCATCTCTTCAGGTAGTAGGTACAGAAAGGTACCGGAACTTGGTGAATGGGAATGAGTTGATAAATATGAGGATAGAAAAAAGTATTTGGCCATTCCTGAGATATCGCGTTACTAAGTGTCACATTAAACACGATATGCACACATTTCCACGCCACTGTTTTTTTAAAGTGGTTTTCCCTGTATGCCTTCCCCACTAACTGTCATGCCCATTCTAGAATAATTTAAGGGAACTATACAAGTCAACGGTCAATTTCTATATATTATCTTACTAGCTGTTCTGGCAGACTTCGTACTGCCTCGATTGATAAATAAAAAAGCAGATTATTTCTATTCTGAATGATGAATATTATGTTTTGTCACAAATTGAATTTCTGAACGCAAACATAATATTTGAAATTTGACAACAAACAAATAGGTCGTTCCCTCATGTCGTTCGATTCCTCTTATGACAAAGAGTTCATCTTTCTATCTTTGTAAGTGACGGTTACCTCTACGTGCTCGAGAACTTTCTTTACTTCGGTGATCCTTCGTGATAGTGACATTTCGAGTTTTGTACTAAACTTTTGTATAAAATAAGTCGTCCTCAATTGAAGAAATTGAAAGCGAGTAATAGATGTAAGATGTTATAAATAATGCAAAAACAATTTGAAATATCGATGTTTAATTGTCAAACATCGATGATCATAGAAAATCAATGATAATCGATCACTTCTTTTTCTGAGGATAAACCGTATTTAATACCTTGCATTTTTATATTTTTTCACCTTTCAAACCTTCCTTGGAATTCCACGAATAAGTCAACACCAAAATTAGCCAAAATGGTCCAGCCGTTTATAAGATTTAGCGTATCAAATGCACAGCAATTCATTTTTATATATACAGATCATTCATATTGCCATTGATTATTATTATTATTGAACTATTTTTTGATTCACTTAGATATTTCAATCAAATTCATACTTTTTAAAGCCTACTTCAACAGTAATCTCTTCTTCGATTTCTTCTTCTTCCTCTTGCTGGGTGTTCATAAATTGTTCAAAAGTTGCTGAATCATTGGTTTTTTCATTAAAATCGCCGAAAAATTCCCCTGTTGTACACAATTGGGCATTTGAGCAAGACTGTCTATCTTTGGCAATTGGTTCACGCCGGAGAACACAGACTTTTTTACAGCCACATTTGGCAGTACCACCTGCGAAAAATATCTTTGTGGAGTTTTTCTGGAGCAGCTTGAAGTAGAGTTTGAACCGTTTTCAGAGTATCATCTATGAATTTCTTACCCCATAAAGCATAACAGGTGCTGCCCAAATGAGACTGTAAAAAAGTCGGATACCTGTACCAATTGCCAAGGACAGTCTTGCTCAAATATCCAATTGAGTACATTGTATCCCATTTTGGTTCGAACTGCACTGTATCTCAGCTATTTTTAAAGATAAAGACATGCAGTTTAAGCGACCTTGTATCACTTTTTTGTAAAACATTCAAGTCCACAAACACAAATATTCCTACTACTTTTGTTCCTGAAAAACAATTCGAATACGAAAATGTTCACTTTGAGAGATGTTATTATTTGTCAAGCCCTATGGATTATAGAGAAAAAAACTGAGAACTGCTCATAATAGATGAAATAATAAACATAAAAAAACATATATATGGATTTTTTCGAATTTTGAAGCTAAAATTCAGTGAAGATTAAGTTGTGATACATCAATATTTTCAGCAAAATATACTGCTCCACAAGAGTTAGGGATATCGTATTCAATCGTTTTGAAAAGTTTGTAATCTTCGAGAAAATCGCTGTAAAATCATTCAAAACCCAATAACAACTTGAATCGATCCGATAAAAATCAGTATGAGACCTTTCGTCAATCTGGTCGCCTTTTTTCTGAAGTTTGGTTCTTTCCAGATGCTTCATGAATGTTTTTATTTTGAAATGGAGTCAGTTTATCAACGGCTTCGATTAGAAACGAGTTTTCTGAAAATGCCAAATCGTAAAGTAACAAACGCTGAGGCTAATAGGGCTATCGGAATGCTACAGTGTGGCCTAACTCAAGCGAAAAGGTTCCAAATCAGCCAAAATGTGATATCTCGACTTTGTAATAGGTTCAGGGTCAGGGAGACAGGATCCGTGTTGGAAAGACCAAGCCTCGATGGGCGACAAAAATCAACACCTGCTCAGGATCGTTTCATCACCGTTTCGGCGAGAAGAAAGCCTACATTTTTGTGTAGAATGCTACGGAATACTATTCAAAATGCAGATGGGGTCCAAGTTTTCATCGAAAACATCAGGAGGAGTTCCTTTAATACGTGACCATAAGCGTCAAAGACCGGAATGGGCAAGGGGGCAAGGCAACATATCAATTGGAACAATCAATGGCGTAGTGTCCTTTTCACTGATGAATCCAGATATGGACTATTTTCAGATTCTCGAAGAATAAGGGTATGGACAATCCCACGCATACCCCGTAATCGTCTCTATGTCCAAGAAGTCCATCCATTCCGAGGGGGTAGCGTTATGGTATGGGCCGGGATATGTTTCAACGGGCGCACAGATCTACAAATTTGTCCTGGGAATATGACCCCCTTACACTATAGGAACCACGTCATTGACAATTTTTTGCCATATTTTCACGCTGCTGTTGGAGAAACTTTTCAATTTCTAGACGATAACGCTAGACCTCACCGTGCAGCCATAGTTGAGAATGCGCGCGAAGAGCTTGGTATTCAGCATTTACCAATACCTCCGCACTCACCAGATTTGAATTGCATCTAACATGCATGGGATATGCTACAAAAAAGATTGGATGATCATCAACGTACCCCAGAATCCTTAAATGATCTGAGAGAGCTCTGCCCCGTTTAGGGAACCGAATTCCTAAAGAAATGTTCAACAACCTCGTGTGTAGTATGCAAAGAATATGTCAAGCTGTTATTGATGCCCGTGGAGGAATACATTGTATTGATAGTCTTAAAATGCTTGAATTCTCTGGGAATAAAATTTCATTATTTTACTCGATTTTTCTTAGCCACTTTGTATAAGCTGCAGACCTACAGGCTAAAACTAACTTTATATCCTGCAACTTGAAATCATTTTAATATGAATTTTCATCACAAAGTATCATTTAAACTATATTTTTTTGCAATTTAAGTCAATATCCCTCAGTCATGTGGATCATTCTTGAAACATAGATGAATTCAAAATAGTAATCATCGAAATGAATACCATTTTCAAGTCCCAGGCTCAGAGATCTTTTATCATGGGGTTGGAGAAATGATATTAGATTTTGTCACTGAGATGAGAGATATACCGGTTTCAGCCTTGTTTGTCCTCATCAGTATCGCATACCTACATCTCAGGGATAGAATCTTCATAAAAAACTTCGATATTTAAAGCAATCGGGTGCGATGTACTGAGCAAAAATTACAAAGCAGTGACATCCAATTGCGTCAAAATGAAGTTTCATATCTCCAATGACATGCGAAAAAAGAACTCTGTACATCCTCTTTCGCTCAATGAGATTTCAGCAGTGGCCCTTAATCAGGGCCCTCATGCAGGTTTCTCCGAGTGATGGAAACGCTCAATTTTTTTTTTGTGTTTACCGTTTTATTCTTTTTCTTATTATCATGTGGAGCAGTTTATTTGTAGGATAGGACTCATAGGATATATCAATCCCGCTACCACTTTTATCGTCATTTGACTAAAGCAATACGTTCAACGAAAATCCCCGTGTATTAAAAAAATGGAACCAATTTCCTCCATCATGACACACGTTTCTTCCGGACTCGGGTTAGAAATTACATAACGGACACAAAATCCTTCCGCAGAGCCGATTCAGCATCCTGCACGGTTCCAACCGGCGTTCACTCGTGTCCAATCGGCGAATTCAATAATCTATCTCGTGGTCCCGTTTTGTCGTTCAATTTATGGGCCAGTCATGCACTGCGAACGAATTCGCCATGGGTTATTCATAATTTGTCCGTCAAGAGTATGGCGGGGCACGCCTTCGACTGCGAGCTGAATTTCGTTAGAAAGGAACGAAAAAGTTTTTCAATAACGAAGGCCGGATTGTATTATCTACCTGGAAACATGAAGCTAGGTGAAAAAAAAATTGGGGGGATAATCGGATTTTCATTGAAGGTAGGTGAGGGAATTTAATGAGACGGCCGTAATATGGAATTTATCCAGGTTTTAGCGTCGTTGAATTATGTATCGGGAGGAGATTTCTGATGGGTATTGGAAAAGTTCGATTTTGTGTAGAATGAAGTGGAATATGGAACAATGACGAAATGTAATAAAAATATATACTGCTCCACAAGAGAAAATCACTGTGAAATAATTTAATTAGAACTCAATAACAACTTGAATCGATCAAATAAAAATCGGTATGAGACATTTCGTCAATCTGGTCCCCTTTCTTATGAAGTTTGGTTCTTTGCAAATGCTTCATAAAAGTTCTTATTTCGATATGGAGTCAGTTTATCAACGGCTTCGATTTGAAAGGAGTTTCCTGAAAATGCCGTTCAGCGAACAGTAAGTGAAAATGACGGAAAATTCTTTGAAATTATGTAATAACACAAACAATTTGAATTCAGTTCATTTAATATTGAAAGTGAAAGTACAATTTTTACAACTGCTGATGGAAATACCACTAGATTGAGTAGTAGCCGAATTCACAGAAAGCTCTGCTGAATTCAACATTTCATGTTGCAACTCGCTACGTTCCGTAGTGTGCAAAATTTTTCAGCAAAGTCTAGTTTATTTTCCAGAGAATCCTCAAAGTAACTTTAAGCCACAGTCAAAGACCGCCATCCACCGTGTCGTTTAGTCCTAATACATCTACTCCCTTATTAGCTGAAAATGTGTCTAAAGAAGTGACCAGTATATTCATTTGGATTTTCTAAATTCAAAAAGGTTGCAATTTTTGACGGCCAACTTCCAATTGTCCCTTTGCCTATTACTTGATTACTGCATTTTCTGTTTTGATATCTCAAAAATAAATGCTCTTCGCATTTTGTCGACGCAGAAGGAAATTTTTTCTATATATTTCCAGGTAATTTATATCATTATCTAGATCGATGACTGTAAATGTTCTCTGAATGTTGGTTTTTGTGTTGGGAAGTTTCACGATTGAAAATGATTCCTGATCTTCTATGTCCCTGACGCTCATGTTGTACAACTCTTCTCTTCTACACGGCCCTGATATACCTAACATCATTCCCACCTGAAAGGACATAATTAGTTTATAAAGCACTATTATATTAATGAAAGCACACCTAAATAATTAAAAACATATCAACTGGTGCTTTTTTTTGAGAATTTATTAATTTCTTCTCTTGTAAAAACAACAGATTTTCGGGGTTTGTAACCAATAGATTTTCTTTTGAGGCCATAAGCGTTGCAATCTTGGATATGTCAATACCGTCGTTCAAAAATATTGTGCTCTTCAGCATTGAATATTCCGCCCAAAGACTTCCAGGCGATCTCAGCTTCTCTATTCTCCGAACAAAATAGGCCAGTAACACTTTTTCATTGATTTGGCTCCCCTTAGCCTGAATCCATTCCTTGAAAGTATTGTATGTACTCTCGTAGCGGATTTTAGATTTCTCAGGAATAACTGAAGGACAGCCGATTTCCCAGGCTGTTTAAATTTCATTATCTTCCGAAGATTCTATCAATATCGCTCATTTTTCAACGCTAGTAAATTCAAATGATTATTGTGACTGTGACAATCTACTAAATTTTCATCACTAAGACAACGCCTTATATTATATTCCTACACAGCATTGATAAAGCCACGAAAAAATGAATTTGTCAGATAATTATTTTGTACATTGAGTAAGAATTGTGTCCATCGTGCAAAAAACGCTATAAGTATCTCGAACGTTAAGGACTACCGATCTCAGACAACTATTATCTTCGATCGGTAAAATGTCCTTACCGTTCTCTATACTTAATATACTTTCATTTTCTGCAACTTGAAATCATATTAATATGAATTTTCATCATACAATCTCATTTAAACAAATTTTTTTTTGCAATTTAAGTCAATATTCCTAACTCATGTGGAGCAGTTTATACGACGATAACTAGCGAGTGAACGGACTACGCGAATGATTACTTGGAAGGAAAAGGTAGCAATAAATGTGAAACTGGCACAGGAACATAAGGCTTGGAGACGCATGAAATTGCATGAAGATTTATTCATTTCATATAATTTCAACCAACACTTTTTTTCTTGATTCATTTTCGATTCCACTCCCCTTCAATCCAATTTCTTGTTTTTTATTGATACTTTTACTTCTCTCTCTTCAGTCCTTCACCCTACGTGAGGGTATCGTGACATACTTTTATTTACTATACTAAAAATACAATACATTGTTCATACAATTCATACAATGTTTTTATTATCTATATCTTTCATTTTCTGTTATAGAACTTTCCAAAAACTTCCCATAGATTTATATGAATTAACAATAGTTTTTTTTTGGATGGGTGTAGTTTGGTGTCGTATATGGTATCTCATCAACAGTTCGCAAAATAACATCTGGACTGGTACATGGATCGTATTTAGGTCCACTTTAATGTGTCTAGCTCCTTACTTCATTTTTATTTAGGAATTTATGCGGACGATCTCAAGATGAATTAGTGGGTCGATTAAAAGATTGGATAATAAACATGCCGGCAATCAAGAATAAAAATACTCACGACCACTGGCATTTGAATCAATCTATAACGTTTGTGAGACTGCCAGAACGAATAAATGGAAATATAATGCAACATTCTAAAGAGACGTGTTCATTCAGATGTCATGTTTCCAGTGTCAAATATCAAAGAGTTGGAAAAGTTAATCTGAAAGAAGCTGGGCGTTTCTGTAAAAATTACATGGTAGACTTGATCTTACTTTCTTCACAACGCATTTTATGTAAACCTCTGAAGTCTTTTTTCACTATTTCTCTGAAACAAACTCAATAAAAAAAGTAAATAAACAGTCTGAATGCTTCTACAACATTTCTTTTACTAATTTGAAAATGGTGGAATGTAATAAAAATATGTAATAGAAAAAGGAAGAGAAAAGAACAAAACAAACTATTAAAAGGGCGATTTGGGGTCAAGAAGTGGAAAAAAATGAGCTTTTACTTTTAAGGATACGTAAAAACGGATTATCTCGAATTCTGTCAGACTAGAAGTCTGATGGAAGAAAATTCATTGGCAAAGTTGTGGGTACTGAAAAGATCTATAACTGTCGTGCTACAATTTTTTCACATAATCTCAAAATTTATGTGAAAATTTTGAATAACCAAGTTACATTAATTTGTTCATACTTTTTTGACTCAATATCGGAAAAGCAGCCTGATTTTCAATAAAAAATTTGCCCGTCAGAATATGGTAGGTATTTTCAGAAAATGTAAAGAACTTTGCTGCAGCTGTGAAACTGTATGTAACAGTTTAAAAAGTAGCTGTCGAAAATACGGTTTGAAATTTACAAACTCAATATGTCATCTTTGTGAAAAATGCTCAAATGTGGAAGGAAAAACCGTCAAAGAAGTTAATGATTCAAATGAAATTGGAAAAGTGGATGAGGAGCCAATATAGACTTGAGATCATATTGGAGATGAACACGTTGATGTAGTCCTTGAAGATCAGAATCCAATATATCATCTTTTCAATGGAAAAAATTGCACCAATAACATTTTTACATGAAATCCTCTTCAAATCGGATCTCTAATATTTGGAACCACTATTTTCGCCTGCTTCTTGTGATCTTCATGTTTAATGGGTTTGGAATCTCAAAGTGTAGATTATATTCTTTCTGACACCCACATTTTAAACTGTTACATTCAGTTCCACAGATGAAGCAAACTTCCTTGCATTTTCCGAGTAGATTATGTATATTATTTATAGCATCAGATAAAAAAGAACTCTCCGCTAATAAAAACTCTACCGACTTTTTTGAAAAAGCAGATATTTTGACTTACACCCAAACTTCATTTGTATTTGTGACATGAGAAGGTAAGCTTCAATAAAATTTCGTGAAAACATTTTTTTCTTGTTTAAAAACAGAAAACAAAGTTATTCGAATTTTTCCTATGAATTCTGAGGTTGAGTCAAAAAGTGTAGTACAAAGTTCAAAGATTTTTTTTACTCAAAATTATTTTCCATATAACTTTTTGTTCTGCCAGAAAACTAAATAAACCTTTTTTTAACATTAAAAGCTCACTTCTCTACGTCAGATCACCCGATCTTTATTTTCATTTCTTTTTTCAAGAAGAGACAACGTGAACATAAAAACCACATAAAAATCAATTGGAGTCACTTGTATTTTGTTAGACCGAATAATCTGGTCATTTGCTTAGTATATGAATTCATTCATTATAATGGGAACTGACATCAGAAAACTTTGAAATTGAATAGGTCAATGTTTGAGTGCTTATAAAGGTCACCTGCTAGATATAGACTTCGAAACGTTACCTTTTTTTAATATTTCGAAGTTTTCTTTTTCGTTGATTGTTTAGCAACATTTATCTAACTTATTTGCCTCCAACTGATAAGTTCAAGAGTCAAGAGTCGAAAAATGAATTTCGAAAAATATCAAAAAAGTGCGATAATCAAAATATTGTTTTTGATTGAATTGAAAATGTAGAAAATTAGGGTTAGTGAGGCTTACCTAGAGAAAGGCATAATATAATTCGGACTCTTCTGCTGACTCTATATACGTATGTCTGATAATTATATTTCTTCCATCTGATATCGTTGAGTTATCGTCGATCATCAGAGTCGAGAAAAAACAAACGTCACATTTATGTTCTAACATGGAATTAGGCGTTTCGATTCAAACAAAAATTGAATATTGCTTCGCCATACAATTGTCACGTAGGTAGGGAACCGCCATTAGAATCCACTTATTTCTATCTAATCACCAAGAAAATTTCAGTATATGCTTTTTTTCAATCATCGGAGTAATTGCACCAAAACGAACCAATAACGTTTGTTGACTTGAAAGAAACCGGACAAATTTTCCTCATATATATTTCAAACATTTGCAACGACATTAGGTACAAAAGCATCATATGGGAAACCACGTCATTCTTTGAATAATAACTTGAGTTTCGAATAGTTACCATTGCCTCTAACGACAATGTCATTTTTCCTCGTGACTAATGATGACAAGTTATGTCCATGTTCAGGAGTTTCAACATTCTCGTTGCATACGTGCCATTAGTTCAGACAGAAAAAATTATAATGAAACCAAATTAAGTCGTTTAAGGATATGACGGGTTTTAATTTGGATACGAGTCTAGTCAATGGATAGTTTCAGGTGGTGTAATCGCAGCCTAATGACGGCGAGCAACAAGCTGTTGTTTAGGGGGAGATAAGTAGATATCATGTAGATTCTTGTTTGCATTTTGAAGGAAATCAATTTTGAATTTTTTTAAATCCTTCCTGTCAAAATTCATTCGAATAGATATCAGTTTTTTTAACTTGAAAATGCTCAAATGAATGAAAAAAAAAATGAAACTTGGATGTTTTTTTTTTGCTAATTGAGTGACGTACTTAATTTCTGTGATGTGATCAATTGACGAATGAATTGCAAAGTTGCAGTTTATCGATGCAAAAGACGAAAAAATAAAGATGGGGTAAATTTATCGATGTTTCGACCTCATCTCGTGAAAATAAGAACTATAGTTTCGACTGAATAGTATCATCTATACTCCGTTCGAGAATTTTTGACATCTGAGTAGGCTCTGCAAGTCCAGTCATGGTATCTATCTAGGTATCTAGCTACAAAAAGTAACTCAAATGCCTATGAGGCCATCACACAAAATATATAAATTTAACTTAATAGAAAGGCAAATCCATTTGAAATTGTTGAGATTGAAACCAGTTTTATTGTTCATATTTTCATATGAATGCGAATGTTCAGTAAGAGAAATTTTAGGGAAATGTGCTCGACTCAACAATTTTTACAATTTTCATAAAATCATAAATGTTGAAGAAAAAAGGGAATTTCTTGTAAAAATATTTTCGAGTTTCCTTTCCCAGTCTTTGAAACAAAACAAAAATAAAAAAAATTCATTAATACAAGATAATAATAATGCGTAAAACTTTGAAACTAATCTATCAGCTTTCAAGTTTTGTAACGCTCCATGTTAAGAAATTGAACAATGCTAAATTTGTCTTTGCTTACACTGATCATCAACAGTGGAAATAATTATATACAGGGTGGGCCAACCATAACTTATCACCCCGACTTTTGAGCTTTGGGAAGGAATAACGAAAAAATGCTCGGACAGGTTAAAATTTGTTGAAAGGGGGACGAATGAGGGTGTTTGAATGAGTTTGATATTACTTATTTTCTAGCTGCAACCCCTGAAAGCTCTTATTTTTGAAGAGGGGAAAGGGATCAAGCATCACCTTGTTGTAAAGGCAATTCAATTTCCTGCATGAGTGTATTTTTTTCCATCGCTTTATTATTATAGAGAGTGACTCAGTATTCCATCAATAACTCTCACACCCCGAATTTGGATCTTCGAGATGAAAAAACACTCGAACAGGTCAAAAAATGAATTAGATATCTGTATCTAGGTATCAAGCTGCAAAAAGTTGAAAATATATGAGTTCAACCTATGAAGGCACATCAATTTGAAATTGTTGAGATTGAAACCAGTTTTATTGTTCATATGAATTAGAATGTAGAAATTTTAGAGGAATGTGCTTCATTCAATTATTTTTTCACTATTCATAAGATTATTAGGAAATATTTCTTATTATTTGATATCGAAAAACTTTTCATCAAAGGGAAAAACTAGAATTTGAATTATTTTTTACAGGGTCGAATATGATTTACCAACAGCATAACAGATACGAAGTCTAATGCAATCACCTCTCATCGTCTCCTTTAAGGGTAACCCATCCAGAATATGTAAAACAAGGATTGAGTTTCATAATGCGTCAAAAAGGTTTCATAATTAAACGGTCCTAAAAATTCAGAAATTTTGAGACTCTTTCAAAAGTTTCTATTCAAACATTTAAACTTTACTCCATACTGAGTCACTGACCGCTCTGTTGTCTGTGGATTAACATGAAAAAAATGGTTCTCCAGATGAATTTATGTATTATATTCACTTCATATTGTAATCAGTTCTGGCCATTTTCAGAAATAAAAGGAAGAAATGCTTAAATCCAGATTTTATTTGTCATGCAATACAAGAGAATAATAATAACTAAATTGGGAAATTCGAATTATTTTCCGTCAGCTAATGGAATTTCAAAAACGTCATAATGACTTCAATAGAAAACTAATTGATGAATATTGACGATAATTAGAAATTTGGAGATTATTTCATAAGATTTCACTGAAAATAATTTTTAGGGTTTTCTCTCCCAGTCTCTGAAACAGAAAAAATTAGAAAAAGTTCATTAATAATACAGTAAAATAATAATGCGTAAAATTTTTACACTAATTTGTCAGCTTTCAAGTTTTGTAACGTTTCGGAATCTATATCCGACTCCATGTTTAGAAATTGAACGATGCTAACTTTATCTCTGCTCATACTGCTCTTCAACAGTTGAAATAATGATTTATAAATATTGAGATTCTCAGATGAAAAAACGTTTTTGACTATTTTCCATAATTTATATCGATAAAAAACCATACAATGTTGTATATTTTTCAAATCAGTAAAAATTAAGCTATCAAGAAATTGGAGAGAAATCTAGTGTTCGTATCTGGAAAAAAACATAATTTTGGGTCATAAAACACCTATGAAATTCTACATATAATGTTTCAAATTCAAAAATCTATAATCAGTACTAGCGGAGATACAATTTTATTTTTTATTTTCGCAATTTTCGCTTATAACTCGGAAGCAACAGAAGATGGGCAAAAATGAATAATACTCTTATAAGTTTCTCAACAAAAAAGGAACGAGAATGGGGTGTCAGATTTTATTCATCCCCTCTGGTTTAAAACTTTTGTTATAAAAAAACATTGAATGTTGAAACTGAATTTATCTATGAGGATAGTTACTGAAACTGTTAAAAGTCATCCAGATCGTTATGTCATGGTTAATTTTTCTCCCTTTGCCATCAAAGGCTCCTGCAGAACGATTCACATGAACCAACTTGGTAATTCTGTTTGAGAACTCCTGCTCTCAGATTCGTTTCAATCCGCTCCGGTATAACTCATGGAGGCGAGCAATTAAATTTAATCCCTCACTTATGCATCCAATAATTAGTGAAATGAACCAACTGCCATACCGGGCTCTCATAACTGGCATTCTAAGTGAGCAAATGAATAGAATCTGAAAGAAAGTCTTTTCTACACACATGAATCGTCGACTCTGCTTTAAGCTCCCAATTAAGATTGTTTGTTGTTGGATTGCCAAGTAA
This sequence comes from Hippodamia convergens, assembly GCA_038502775.1. Classification (NCBI taxonomy): domain Eukaryota; kingdom Metazoa; phylum Arthropoda; class Insecta; order Coleoptera; family Coccinellidae; genus Hippodamia; species Hippodamia convergens. The sequence goes on along the minus strand of CM076607.1, from coordinate 33,282,327 downwards.
ATCCAGTTCCTGAATATCAAGGTGCTACTTGTATTATGTCTGTAATTGCCGCGTGTTAATGGGGGCCAGGCCTAACAAGCCTCACATAAAAAGAAATACTTTTCTCTGTGGGCGACGTACCTTAACATTACGTCTAGTAGCAGTTTTTAACTGGCTCCTGGAAACTCTCAAGCTATGGAGGTAATGAACGAGTGGGACCAGCTCTATAATTGAGGAGAATATTTACCTACATCGTCCTTCAATGAGCTGATAATAGAATATAACCCATTTTCTAAATTTCTGATGTAAGGAAACAAATTGAAAATAGATTGTCTAAAAAAATCCTGGACAGAATATTTTGAATTATTTTTTCAAAAATGAGTTCGATCGAAAATTTTCCAACTGTATATTGAATCAACAGGAAACCGTTATACAAATTATGGTATAATTTTTGTTTCGGTAAAAAAAATTAAAATGATGAATTTCAACCGATTGAGGAGTAATCAATTTTTCTTTCCATCTACCGAACATTCCATCAAGCAGATTTTATAAAGTCTGTTTTATTTTTTATTTCATGAAGAGTATCTTAATAAATTTCTGATGTAAGGAAACAAATTGAAAACAGATTGTCTAAAAAAATCCTGGACAGAATATTTTGAATTATTTTTTCAAAAATGTGTTCCATCGAAAATTTTTCCAACTGTACATTGAATTAACAGGAAACCGTTATACATATTATGGTATAATTTTTGTTTCGGTAAAAAAATCAAAATGATGAATTTCAACAGAGTGAGGAGTAATTAACTTTTCTTTCTATCTACCGAACATTCAATCAAGCAGATGTTGCTTAAAACCATTTTTGTTTGTTCATTCAGTTTTGTTGCTTTTCTTTATTTCATGGAATCTGGGAGCGAAGGCACGGCTCATTTTTCATTCTTGGTGTATCTCAAAATTTCAAGCATCATAAAACAAAATAATTTTCACAAATAAAGCAGATTCCATAAAAAAAATAAATATAGATGATTGAATGTTGGTTAGATGAAAAATCTACCCAAAAAAATCAATTACTTACCACTTTGATGAGATTCATAATATTCAAACTGCTCATCCCTAATATGGTGTATCTATTTCACAGAATCATAAATCAAGATACTCCATTTGGTCCGGCAATGGTTTTGCCCTAAATCAATCATATTGAAGAAACAATTTTGAACATAATTTTCTAATTTGAGTTGGCCATTTCGAACACTTTGCAGCGTTAATTGCAATGAGTGTTTGGAATTGAGGATATCTTGAGTGTTTTGAATGATTTTTATTGTGTTGGATTTGTGTTTCGTAGCTAATTTCAGTTTTGTTGTTAAAAAAAAATTATACAAATGGTCTTCCGATATTCTGTAGTCACTGCAGATAATTTTCTTTCACACTTGTTGTCCTTCGGGCATTCACGATTTTTTCTTTGTAATTTTATATAATGCACCACATAACATAAACGTCACTTTTGATCTTTTCCGGTTCATTATTTGAATTTATTTACATATAATGTTTATTCGCAAAACAATAACACAATGTACTAAGAGCAGACCTAATGATGATTCTGCTTATCTGATAGTAACAGCTTAAATTTATGAAACCAGATGGTTTTTTATGGCACAGTCCATGCGACATAACTGAAAAATTCACAACTAGGTACTTACTTCTTGAGACCGCATCTCTTCAAATACTTGATGGTAAAAATTTTTGGTTAGATACCATTCATTGCCGGCGAAACATATATTGTCAAGTACTGATTGCAAAACTTGTTTTTTATAATTCATATTCCTTCGTATTTCATAACTCTGTCGGAATTATGTATTTCAACTGCTTTGAAATTTTAACAACTACTTTGAAATTTTGCCAACTACTTTGAAATTTTTTCAACCTTTTGAAATTTTTTCAACTGCTTTGAAGATTTTCCAACTGCTTTTAAATTTTTCCAACTGCTTTGAAAATTTGCCAACCTCGATCAACATTGGGGGGGGGGGTCATCCCACTCCATCCCCCCCTTGGGCCCGTCCCTGCATGAAAAAAATCATTTTTTCAAAAAATAATTAAAAATATTCTGTCCAGAATTTTTTCAGGCAACCTATTTTTAAAATATTTTCTAACATGTGAAATTCATTATAAAATAGGTTTCATTCTATTATCATCTCGGTGAAGGTCGATGTAGATCAGGATCTCCTGCTATAAATATGATGAATTGGAATTCGAACTTGAAGAAACTGAGTTTTCACTTGTCAAAGACAAATATTTCGTGATTATTTATATTTGTTATATGTAATTTTGAGTTAAAGTGTAAGAATAGCTTAAGCTAAACTTTCGCCCAATAAAGAAGATTATTATTATTATTATTAATTTTAACTATCGCGACAAAACATTGTTTTTCTCTTAGTTGTCAAAGTTTCCTTAAAACGAAATTTCTTAAATGGAAAATCTTATGGTTATCCATGTTTCAACAGAGCTACGTTTTCAAATTTAATTCGTCTCTCCATGGTAAAAAAGCTGTATGATTTTCTGGTATCAACTTAACAATATATCAACGAATATATTTCGTGGGACACCCGTCTCTATTGTCGAGATTGAGGAATTGCAGACACAGGAAATGTAGCAGCTCAGAACAGAAACAATTCGAGCACGAACCTGCTTCATTTGTGAGCCGGGATTGAAACAATGTTTAAGTTGCTGGTTCCATGATTTTACGAGCGTTCGTCAACTGTATTGTTACTTACATCTTCCTGAATTCGTTATCCTCAGCAGCACTAGAGTTAACACCGCGAAGCGAGACGTCTGAAACCAACTCTAACCCAGTTTTTAACACCTCCTCTATTCGGCAGCATCAAAGTCGGCGTTATTGTAGCGAAAATGTGAACATAGTCAAACCACGAGATGCGAAGATCCCTTGAAATTCCGAGTCTTAGGACCGTTGAGACTGAACAGTTTGTAATCATTAATTTGGATTGAAAAGGATCATCTTGAGAGGTGAACTAACTTTGGAATCCTCTGCTCATATTATAATTGTATCGGGAAATTCGAGTCCATATGACTTATTTGATTTCGATCTTCTACACACCATCTCTAGCCAATAAAAGAAATGTTGAACCTGATGAGGTAAGCACAATAAATTGGAAATGATCACTAACACTCTAAATATGTGAAAATAACACGAAATATTCTATATAGATAGTTCATATATAATATATGTATATGATCATTTGAAATGTGGAAAAATGGTAAGACTATTGGAAAATATGTTATCCGACAGAAGGTTCCGAGTTTTTGTCGATAATAACAGTAGTAATTTCGAAACTTTGAATAATGGTCTTCCACAAGGTTCAGTTTTAGCACCACTCCTATTCAATTTATATTTGTGTGACATTCCATCTACTTCTTCGGAGAAATTTATTTATGCTGATGATATTGCTCTGGCTTTTCATCATTCTAATTTTCAAACATTAGAAAGTACCCTTTCCGCAGATCTGGACATAATGAAAAATTATTTTTTGAAGTGGCGTTTGTGCCCGAATGAAAATAAAACCGAAGTTTCGTGTTTTCATTTGAATAATCACCAGAAATATAGAAAATTGAGTGTAACTTTCGGTTCTTCTCCCTTAAAACATAATTTCAATCCTAGATACCTGGGAATCAAACTTGATTCCTCTCTAAATTTCAACGCCCATTTAGATGATCTGCGTTTGAAACTTAAAACTCGAAACAATATTCTTCAGAAACTAGCTGGTTCTTCATGGGGCGCTGATGCAACAATACTTCGAACAGCAGCGCTTGCTTTGGTTTATTCTGCTGCTGAATATCGTTGTCCTGTTTGGTTGAACAGTGTTCATGTAAAAAAAATTGATGCCCAACTAAATTTTTCTATGAGGATTATTACTGGTACTATCAAGTCTACACCTACTCCTTGGTTACCAGTCCTCTCAAATATTGTCCCCCCCCATATTCGCAGAGAGACAACAGCTTTGAATTTTTGGAACAAATTCAATTCCTTTCCAAATTCGTTTCCCATACTCACCTATATTCCAGATAATAGGGTCCCCAGATTGAAGTCGCGTAAACCTTTTTGGTCAAATTTTCTGACTAATATGAATAGAAGCGACAAAGAAATGTGGCAATCTGAATGGAATGTATCCAATTTTTTCAATAAAGATCTTATTTCTGATCCTTCCATCAGAGTTCCTGGTTTTGACCTTCCCAGGAGAATATGGTCTGTTCTAAATCGCATTAGAACAGGCCATGGACGTTGCAATAGCATGCTCTTCCGATGGAATTCGGTTGAGAGTCCTAGTTGTGAGTGTGGGGAAAATGAGGAGACTATAGAACATCTTATAAATAGTTGTCCCATTTATAAATTTCAAGATGGTTTCGAGGCTATACATAAAGTAACGAATGCATTTCTAAAATGGGTGGTTAATTTCAAAATTATTTGATTTATTCTGAATATTCGGTTTCTTTTCTGCTTTTTTCTTTTTTCATTTCAGATTAAGAATCGCGAGCCGTTTTTGGGAAGAATCTATCGACGGATAACATGCAGATGATCTCACACTGATGTCTTTCAAGATTTTTCCTGATATTTAATATTTTATGTTATTTTTTTTACGGGGTGGCAGGTTTTTTTCGGCTGAGGTTTTTTTTCCCCTGGCTCTATAGTATCATATGATACTAGTGATGATAGTATCGTATGATTCTATAGTATCATACGAAGAATGTTATGATACCCCGTCCTTTTTTTACCTCAGCTTAGGTACTTTTTGTTTCAACATTTATTGTATTATTTTAGCTCTCTATTTTCATAAGAATATATATATATATATATATATATATATATATATATATATGGCAAGCTGAAAATATATGAAATGAAAAGAACATTGCTAAAGTAAAAAATATCCAGGAAACTGAATGACAAATTATGAAATCTGAAATTATAATTAGAAAACTGTGAACACAATACTATACAGAGTGCGGGCTCAAAGCGAAACAGGCCAGATAACAGGCGGAATTCACTCATTTCGGAAAAATGTTTCGACATTTCGATTTTTGATTCGAACTATTGAAATAAAATTCACATCCATATCTTTTCAGTCCTCATTGTGCGATCTCCAAAATTTTGAATAGAAAAGATGGGGTAAGTGATACCACGTTTGACACAAGTCTTTCCATTTTGAGTTTAACAAATTATTTTTTTCCATTTGATAAATTGCTTTTCGAAATATTCACATAAATATTTTGAACAACACTGGTTTCTTCATTATGCATGCTTTGTGAATCATTCAAATTAATTACTCATTTATTGTAGGTTTGATGATAATCTGTTTTTCGATATTGTTTTTTTTTCCAACAACCTACAATAAATGGGTGACACCTTGAAAGTAACCTCTTACTTTCCTGAAATCATCTCAGAAATTTTATGTATTTTATGCTACTGATGAATATGTTGAATGTTTCTAATCCTGAATTTCGGATAATTTTTCAATATACATTGAAATATTAGTGTTGTAATGAGTATATATTTTAGTATCGTAAGGGGTTCATTACAGTACTAAAAGTAGTGCAGTAATGAAACTCATTACAGCATTGTTTTCAGTCATATTTTTCGATTTGTGGTTTTCAGTACCGACCTCAGATCCTCTCAATTTTCAAATCAATTCAAGTCAAATTCCGTAATCTGTCAAATTTCGTTAGTCACACCAACTGCCAAGATACAATACAAAAGTCACAAATCTGAATTTTTATTTGAATTTCGGACGATTCCTCGAGTAAATTCACTGTTGAAACTTTTGAAAATTGTTCGTTAAAGCAAAATTTTGGTAAAAAACTTGAATTAAAATATCATGAAACTGAACTGACTCAAGCAGCACTCGATTTTGTTGATACCATATCAGGAGTTACAAAAAAGGAACTGTTCTAGGTGATAAATATAGGAATGCAAATTTTAAAATTTTTCTCACACAATTCGAAATAGAACAATTTTAGGGTTCGTTGAATTCAACAAATAATTAGAGAAGTAATTATTGTGAAGGAACTCTCGCCGGTTTTTTTTTTGTTTTTCAGTTTCTAGCTTACGGTTTTTTCTGATTTTCCTGAAGATAATGAGGTTAATTTTTTTTTTTTATTTCGAGAGTGTTTAACAGAACTTGGCAGAAATAGAGAAAATATTGTCTTATAATTGTTGCAGAAACGAGCGACAAAGGAGCGAGTTTTCGAATTTTACATCCGTGTTGAAATAGGAGCTCATCCTGCAACTTGTTTTAAAATATATACTGTTATGATACAAGTGGTGAGTTTTTGAATGAACGACTCTTAAAATGAGCCTTCTGTACGAGTATCCTACATTGTTTTCTCCAATTCATTGAAATTTGATCGAAATTAATGAAATATTTCCATAAATCTCATTCAGTGATTTTTGCATTGAAAAATTTCGATTGACACAATCGTTTTCCTTTTCATAAATTCGACAGATTATAAATGAATCCGTGACAGGAGGCCAACATGTAATTAATAAATACTACCATGAAAACTGTGCCAGAATGCACGGATTTCACACAGAGAATAGTTATTTAGGATAGTGCAGAAGGCATTATTACTCTTACAAGAGTTCAAAATTCAAAAACGAGCCACGGAATGAACGAGTGTTAAAATGAGCCTTCTGTACGAGTATCATACATTATTTTCTCTAATTCGCTGAATTTTTATTGAAATTAATGAAATATTGCAGTAAATATCGTTTAGTAATGTTTGCTTTGAAAAATATTGATTTGCAGAACTGTTTTCTATCACATGAAATTTGACAGATGTTAAATAAATCCGTGGCAGGATTCCAACATGTCATCAATAAATAATACTGAACACAGTGTTGGAATGAAATTAGAATGAAATATTCTAACATTGAATGAACGGATTTGAATCATAAGTAAACAAAACAAATTCCTGAATCAAAAGGACCTCCCTTACGTATCAATGAATCGAAAGTGAAAACAAAGTTATCAGTCCTCATAAGAGGAATAAATATTCAGTAAGCCACATTTCAATCAAGGATTATCTATTTATTTTAATATTTTATGGGAAGTCCCAAAGTTTTGCAGACTATGAAACAGAAATCAACTACACCATTTCCAAGTGTAATTCAGAAACCGTCAAGTATATTTCAGATTGGTCACTTCAATTTCAGAAAGCGTCAATTGAATTCCAGATTAGTCAATTGAATTTCAGAAAACATCAAATGTACTTCGGATCACTCAATTAATTTTCATTTGATATTGTCTGAAATTCAATTGACAAATCTGAATAAAATTTTATATTTTCTGAAATACAATTGACTAATCTGAAATACAAGTGATGTTTTCTGAATGTTAATGAACTATTTCTGAATTACAATTGGAAATGGTGTAGTAAATTTCTTTAATTAATAGAAGAAAGGATTATCTATGAGGCTCCGTCATCAGACAAATTTTTATTGATAAAACTCTTCGGAATCGTGAGAAGATAAAAGATTCTCACGATTCCGAATGGTTTAATGAATTCAAGGCAATAATTTATTGAAAGGATATGGCTCCTGACAAATAAGTGCACATATTATTTAAAACAAATTTATAATTGATTTTTGTTTCAGAGAACGGGAAAGAAAAACCTCAACTCACTTCCAGATTAAAAAGTATTGTGCTGTTATCAACAAATTCTGTAACTAATACGTTTTTTCCTTTCGAAGTTTATATATCAATTTGAAATGAGTATTCGAAATACACTTTTTCCCAAGTGTTGCTACAGAGGAGAAATCACATGGTGCGTGAGGACGTGAAACTCTTGATAAACTTAATGAATAAAAACGATAACCCCTTATGGGAAATTTGAATTATAATTCATCGTATAATAAAACTATGCAATAATCCTACCCGAAAATGTAAAAAACGAGTAAATGAAACCGGATTCCATCGCTTCTAACATAAATTTTTCCACAATGTATGCACATATTTCCCATTACCCTAGTAACCTCTGATTACCGAACGATCATATACAGGGCCTCCTGAATATAAATCACCGATTTATATACATCGAGAGCGGCAGTAGGAACGGCTACATATTCATCAGTTTTTATAGTCTCACCGGCTACCGTTTGAACAGCACATCAGTGTCCAATCTCTTCTACCTGAATATAAAGTTCGTTCTTCAGACAAACAAGCAAGGACTGTTTTCTCTGTCCAGGGTTACATTTTGTCCATTAGCATGTTTTTTCTAGTACGAGTTATTCGTACAAAGGTTGCGTTGAATTGAAACGAGCATTAGAGCTCCCGAGCATGAATTATTTATTGTGTTGAAATTGAGTGTTTCGATTTTTCATTGTTCGGTCAATTTGAATGTATTCATTCATTGTTTCTTTTATTCTGAATGTGAATGCAACTTCTCGAAAAGATTTAATAATGTTCATCTATCATTCCTATTCGATTTATCCCGACGAACACAGCGCTCGTCTTGTACATATATTTCAACACTATTTTATTATTGAGATCACAGATTGACCTTTTCCACATTTTGAAATGGAACAATTTTCGAAATGATCCATCTGAGGCGCTAACAAAAATAACATTTTTAGTTTTTCTCCCTTGTTAATGGAGCAAATTCGTTCTGATGAGTTGTTTCCCAAATGAAGTGGCAACTTCATGAATATCTGCTCCAAAAATTTGAAAGAAAAAATGGGAAGGTTGTAATTTTCCCGATAGTTTCGAGAATATAAACTGGAAAACAAAATACCTAAAAAAAATAACTTTATTTTTACTCTTCTGGTTTGTTCTCTTGAAACGATTGACTGATATCTTAAATTAGTTAGTTTTATCAGATTTCTGTATGAATATATCAATTCCACTTTATGCCATAAGAGTTTCATTTACTCGAGGATTCGTTCATATTTACAGAGTGAAACCTGAATTTTTTTCAAATGACACCAGAATTAGCCGAATGATGATGAAAATAATTGGAATAGTATTAATATGATTCACTTTTATGTAGTTTAATCATTTTCAATAAATTCTACTCAGGTGAATTCTGAACAATATTTTGATTATTATTTGTTATTGAGTAAATCTTGGTTCATATTTGATTGTAGTGTTATGTTATGATTCTCTATTAAGAAATTTCGAATGCATAATGAATTTTATTTTTTATATGACCACTTAACTCCTTTCTCAAGGATAGGGGGTAATCGAACCTATGAATGTATCAAATTTAAATAATTTTTAATTAAACAATGAATCCAGTCATTCAAATTTCTGTAAATACAAAAGGCCAATAAAACTTCAACTAATCCTACCTGAAACTTTTCTATTTTATAATTATAAATATTTAAGGAATTGTCGACTCACACGTTATTCTATGCTCTATGATCATTACCCAATGACGTTAAGTTATCTTGTGTATGTTTGGTTCTTCCTTACTCAACAGTCACACTCAAATGAAGTCCACATGTATAATTTGGAATTTCTATTTTACCGGTATTCTTCACTTCTAGAATTCCAATATATATGTTAATTTGTAGATAAGGCTTTGTTCATATTGGCTTTTACTTGTTTGTTGCTAACTTTCCTATAAATCTCTCGTCAACTATATTAAAAAAATTCTCCAGTTCAGTCTCTATGGATTTTTTCAAATTTTTTTCACTCTCTCTGGATCTGTCTTGATGGATTTTCAATATTAATCTGATTTAGGCTTGCATGGAATATTCACAAAATATTGTTATTCGAATCGTTCGTTTCAGCTGTTGGCCCCAATATACCTAGATGAATTTTATATGGAAAAAATTGATTGTACTCGAAAAAGTTTGCAATGAAACTATTTCAAACAAATTAAATAAATGCAACCTTCCTAGGAATTTCGAATCTTGATGCACATACAAATTTGTATTCATTTAAGTAAACCCATCATATTGGTGAGAATGTTTTGAACACCCTATTTTTTTTGTAGTAAAATCACATTCTTTTTCAAATTTTTCAGTCGGGTTTGTTTGGTTGAAAGTTTTTGATAATGCACGTCACCCAATACTTCATCATGATACTGAAGGTATTCGCCAAACATAAGATCGCCTTTCTCTCATCTATTCTAGTAACATAATTTTCTGATAATTTTGGGAAACCGGTTCTTTAATTTCATTTCATTTATGTATTCGATTACGAAAATGACTCGACTATAATGACCTCACGGCAATATCGTTAATTTGCGCCTGAGATTTCAAGAGTTTCGTTTGTTTGTCAAGGAAACTAAAATTAGAACCTGACCGAACTCTTAAAGAAAATTATTATCGAAATCGGTTCGCGTGGTTTTGAGTTATTCGTCCATTTGTCGCGCTCCTACTTCATGCAAATTTAAGACTTAAATGGTTTTCTCTTAGATTCCATTGTCAGATCCAAAGATCACATGAGAAGCATCTACTTTCGAATGAAAAAAGAATACCGTTTTGAGGTAACGAACATAAAAAATCACACAGTCGAATTGAGAACCCCCTTCATTTGTTTGGAGTAAATTTGAGAAAGGAGTATTTGAAAGACATTGAATTTTGAAATAATTATTGAACATTTTCTTCGTTAATTTCGTGTGATTTTTTTTTTCATTCACTTACAGTAGAATTTTCTCTTCATGATGATATCGAGTACAAGCGATAGCACTCTGAGCTGAAATTTTCGTGATTAACGTCTATTTGTATACATTAATTTTCTTTGCATCGATTTGTATGTTCAATATGTATGTTTGTATGTATTTCCATGCATTCTGGGTTTCTGTGGAACCCCTCATAAGCTTTATAGGTGGTTTAAAAGTCTGGAAAGGGTGAATTTATTGTGAGCATGAAGGAATCGAACGGGGCCATTACATTTTGAGCCCAAAAGGATTTTATACTAGATGGGAAGCCGAACTTTGAAATTTTAGGTGCAAACTCATCCTTTGCGAATTCGGATACGGGAAATTTTACATCCGAATTGATTCAAATACAACGTTTCTTGTTTTAAAATCTGGAGGCGCTCATTCATTCAATTATTTATTAAAAGTATACAATCATTAAAATTCAATAAGATTCGTTGTTATTTTCAGTTATTTTCAGCAATTGTTGTTCTTCTACACCACTTTTTGCCAATTGACTAACAGCAGCATCTATTCCAGTGAATTGTTATATTTTTGTATTTCATATTCATGTCAATTACTTAGGCAGCAGATTTAGTCCATCCCCATAAGTATTTCTTTCTGATGAGCCCAATCGATTCCCAGAAAAAAATACTCAGTACCTCAGTATTAGAAGGCCTCAGATTTTTTAACAAAAACGCTGCAAAGGGCCTTAATATGGACAGAAAAAATTCTTCGTTCAAACCGATTTGGAAGATAAATTTTCAGCCATATCCTTATCTTCAATGAAGAAGATAGGAATTTCGAAACAGATTAATGGAAAATGATTTTTTCAGGTTTCCCACAAAAAAGGTGAACGGGGGTGCTTGAGCATAGACTATGATAAGAGGCATGTGCTATCATTCTCCAACGCCACCACCCACTGCACCCACATAACTTATCTTCGAGAGAAAAGGCCGAATTCGAAATCAAATAAACCGGCTCATAAATTCTCGGCATCGTATTAACATTAACCGAAATGTCACATCCCCGATCTCCTCTTATCTGGTCGCCATTAAGTACCAAGTTAAAGAGCGCAAAGCCCGAATAGAAATAAAATAGTAAGAAAGATAAGTGGCAGAACGTGACAGAATGTTGGGGACTGGATTAGCCGTGTCGTGCCACCACAAGACATGGATGTACGCGTTCTCGTTCATAATCACCGGCAGGGGATTGTACGATTCTCATGCGGTTTCGTGTTGCATGCTAGCACGATACGTCCAGGCCGATGAAAGAAACAGTTCGAACTTGGGACCTGCAAGGAAATGAGTAGTTTCGACTTTGAATGCACAAGAAGCGGTTGTTAAGAGGAAACAGATGCACACGAGATATGCAATTTGGAATGCCAAGTAACGTTGTGTGAGGAGAAAGCGGTAGGGGCCCTACAGAAAATGCAATAAAAAAAGGGGAATACTGTATTTTTGGTAGAAGAGCTATAGTTTATTTGTCGGGCAAAGCTGCGACAGCGTACCAAGAAATACAAATGAAAAGCCTTTGAATCGAACATGTTGCTACGTTGTCATTGTCGTATTCTCGAAAACTGATAAAAACGATTCTTCATCACTTAAAACTACAATGCATATATATGATACAATTCAGATGCCGCCGCTATATTAAAAACGTCAGTTGACCGAGGATTGATATTCAATCTCAGTTCAAAAGCCATTTTCTGAATTATAAAACATTAGTGCAGAGTGCAGTTTAAAACTTTGGTTGATCTCATCTCGGATTGACTCAGACGACGATAATTGATCCGTTTACGCACCTAACATCAAATAAACCAGTTTTTCTTCATATTCGTTTTCTACTTTGCTCGAGAATTGCGTCATCGGTAGAAATTCAACCGAAGACTATCAATACAATGTATGGCCTCCACGGCTTGACATCGTCTTTGCATACTACACACGAGGTTGTTGAACCTTTCTTGAAGGATTTGGTTCCATAAACATAAACAGGGCAGAAGCATTTAAGAATTCTGGGGTAGGTTGATGATTATCTATTCTTCTTTGGATTGGAGCATATCCCATGCATGTTCTATGCAATTCAAATCTGATGAGGCGACCAGATTGACGAAATGTCTCATACTGATTTTTATTGGATCGATTCAAGTTGTTATTGATTTTTAAATGATTTTACAGCGATTTTCTCGAAGATTACAAACATACTCAAAACGATTGAATAGGATATCCCTTACTCTTGTGGAGCAGTATATTAGAATAGTGCGACATTTATTTCTCGGATATGATTCATCAAAGACATGTTTATGTAATGGGACCTCCTCCTGCTTTTTTTCTTCCTCTCTTCTCTAGGGTGGACACCGTGAAACTCTGGGGGGTATGCCTCCCTATTTTTGTCTATGTAGCATATGTATTGATCTATATCAAATTATTGTACCTTTCCAAAGGAAGGAAGCTTTTACTTATTCTTCTAGTGAACTCTCCTAATGGCTGTTTGTTTGATATTTGATCTCAATTTATCATTCTTTCAATGAGGCCCTTTTTAAAATTTTTTTGTACAGATAATTTGTGAAAACTGTTTTGTTTTGTAGTTGGGTTACTGGATCGTATTCTTCGTGAATGAATGAATAAATTGAATGAATACTAAATATGAATAGAAATATGAATATCTAACAGCTAAATTTTTTTCATGGACTTTAATAATATATATATTCTGATGGAATAGAAAGCAAAAATCATACAATGAATTTTAAAACAAAAAGTACAAAAGCTGAGGTAAAAAAAGAACGGCGTATCATAACATTCTTCGTATGATACTGTAGAATCATACGATACTATAGAGCCAGGGAAAAAAAACCTCAGCCGAAAAAACCTGTCTCCCTGTAAAAAAAATAACATAAAATATTAAATATCAGGAAAATCTTGAAAGACATCAGTGTGATCATTTTCATGTTATACGTCGATGGGCTCAGATGAACAGATTCTTCCCAAAACGGCTCGCAATTCTTAATCTGAAATGAAAAAAGACAAAAGCATTAAAGTAACCGATTATTCAGAATAAATCAAATTATTTTGAAGTTAACCACCCATTTTAGAAATGCAATTGTTACTTTATGTATAGCCTAGAAACCATCTTGAAATTTATAAATGGAACAACTATTTATAAGATGTTCTATAGTCTCCTCATTTTCCCCACACTCACAACTAGGACTCTAAACCAAATTCCATCGGAAGAGCCTGCTATTGCATCGTCCATGGCCTGTTATAATGCGATTTAGAACAGACCATATTCTCCTGGGAAGGTCACAACCAGGAACTCTGATTTAAGGATCAAAAATAAAATTTTTATTGAAAAAATTGGATACATTCCATTCAGAATGCCACATTTCTTCGTCGCTTCTATTCATATCAATCAGAAAATTTGACGCGACTTCAATCTGGGGACCCTATTAACTGGAATATAGGTGAGTATGGGAAATGAATTTGGAAAGGAATTGAATATGTTCCAAAAATTCAAAGCTGTCTCTCTGCGAATATGGGGAGGGAAAGATATGAGAGGACTGGTAACCAAAGAGTAGGTGTAGACTTGATAGTACCAGTAATAATCCTCATAGAAAAATTTAGTTGGGTATCAATTTTTTTTTACATGAACACTGTTCAACCAAACAGGGTAACAATATTCAGCAGCAGAAAAAACCAAAGCAAGCGCTGCCGTTCGAAGTATTGTTGCATCAGCGCCCCATGAGGAACCAGCTAGTTTCTGAAGAATATTGTTTTGAGTTTTGAGCTTCAAACGCAGATCATCTAAATGGGCGTTGAAATTTAGAGAGGAATCAAGTTTGATTCCCAGGTATCTAGGATTGAAATTATGTTTTGAGGGAGAAGAACCGGAAATTACACTCAATTTTCTATATTTCTAGAGATCATTCAAATGAAAACACGAAACTTCGGTTTTATTTTCATTCGGGCACAAACGCCACTTCAAATTAGAATGATGAAAAGCCAGAGCAATATCATCAGCATAAATAAATTTCTCCGAAGAAGTAGTTGGAATGTCACACAAATATAGTTGAATAGAAGAGGTGCTAAAACTGAACCTTGTGGAAGACCATTATTCAAAGTTTCGAAATTACTACTATTATTATCGACAAAAACTCGAAACCTTCTGTCGGATAACATATTTTCCAGTAGTCTAACCATTTTAATAATATATATATATATATATATATATATTATATATATATATATATATATATATTCTTATGAAAAAGAGAGCTAAAATAATACATGAAATGTTGAAACAAAAAGTACCTAAGCTGAGGTAAAAAAAGAACGGGGTATCATAACATTCTTTGTATGATACTATAGAATCATACGATACTATCAACACTAGTATCATACGATAGATACTATACAACCAGGGGAAAAAACCTCAGCTGAAAAAACCTGCCTCCCCGTAAACAAAATAACATAAAATATCAAATATCAGGAAAATCTTGAAAGACATCAGTGTGATCATCTTCATGTTATCCGTCGATGGGCTCGGATATACAGATTCTTCCCAAAACGACTCGTAATTCTTAATCTGAAATGAAAAAAGACAAAAGCAGAAAAGAAACCGATTATTCAAAATAAATCGAATGCATTTTGGAAATGCATTTGCTACTTTAAAAAACATCAACATTTAGATTTCTTGGCCAAATAATATTCGGAGGTTTATAAATATTTATGACAGAAATGTCACAAAATTTGAAAGAAATGAAAAAAAAACTCCATCAATTTCTCCTTTCCGAATCTGTTGAATGTTACGAAAACTGATAATTTTTCAACATAACATGCTAAACTTGTAAAAAATCAATTAATACATAACCTTTCAACTGTCCTCTTTCACGAGGATTTTTTTTCTGTTGCCGTATGGGTTTCTTGCAGAAGAATCTCTTTGATACCATGTTCATCAGCTAATTTGGAGACGTAATCACACTTTCCTTTCGAAATTCCTTCGATATTCAAATTCAAAATCCACAAATTGTTGCTCTCTGGTCGTGAGGGTTTTTTCAAACCAGATACGACCTTCCAGGTGATGATTTTTCGGCACTTCAGATGTTTGAAGACCGCTACGGGACCCCAATGAAAGGCAATCATCTCCCATAGATAAACCAAACATGTTATAACACAAGAAAACAGAATATTTTTCAGGAGCAAAAACTAAGACATATTACGAGAATTGTCAATCTGACACCATATGAAGAACCAGTTTATTGATATAATGAAAAATTTGATAGAATTTATAACTACTTCAAAAGTTCTACAACGGCAAATACTAGCCTTTGAAACTTTTACATGTTTCCGAAGTTCGTTGCGGAGATAATCACATACCCTTGCAAAACGCGTCCTCACTGTACCATATTTCGTTACTAACTCACTGTTAGAAATTAGTTGCTACATTTAACAACTTCTTATGTTGTCAAAAAATTTAAGTTGAATTCAACTTTAATCTTGTCTCATTTTCACAAATATCATTTTGGATGTAGTTGTTAGCTCATTGCGTTGTTGAAATCACTACTATGTATTGTTGATACAGCAGAAAGTAGTTAACATCCAGTGATCCGCTTCTGTTTATGATAAAACAACTAAATATAATTCGAATTTCGACAGTAAAAAACTGTGACTTCAACTGCATTTATGTTGTACTTTCATCATTTATGAAGTTATTCAAAACACAAAATATAATTTCAAATTCATTTCCATGGCGTTAATGTTGAAACAATACTAGTGGGTTATTTATACTTCGAATTATTTGAAATGTTGATAGTATTTATTGTTATTTGAACTTGTCCGTTCAAAAAATTTTGTACATATGAATTATCTGATTTCATTCCATGAAAATGAAAATCCATCAACAGTGTGTTAGCTTATTTACCGTGGATTATTGTTAATATCTTTAATTGAAGGTTATATATTATGGTTTGAATTATTTTCATCATTTCGTTCGGATCTATTCTACGATACTTTCGCTGATATCAGAAAAAAAACCGTTTATGTGAGCATAGCTGAGAATCAACCACCTCAATTATCTGAACCATGAACGAAATCTTTTTGATATGGTCGAATTTATTCGAATTCAAGGTTTTTTGTGTCCCAGGCTGTGTGGTAATTATAAAGTTCTCTGCCCAGTTGTATTTTTTTTTTTGTTTTTTTTTATTTGTGATCTTGAGATAGGGAAAATGAACCTAACTTAACCTAACCTTAAAGCGGATCGATGTTTTATTTTTTTATAAAATTATTTTTTTAATTCAAGAAAACATTTTTTTTCAACTTTTGGTGGGGAAAATGAACCTAACCTTGTTAAACTAAACTATATAGACTATATATAAGACTAAATCAGAGCCGTATCCGAAGTAAATGGAGTATATTTACGAGTTTCATTTATTTTTTTTCTCGAAAATTACTGCTCCCCAGAGCTGTAATTGAGACTGTAGTATCAGGAAGTCCTATAGATTCACTGTGCAAACTATTTTCAAAATCAGTGACGGGGATGTAAAATTTATAATAACCGTAAATGTTAAGACTTGTATAATTGGCAGGTTTTTCAATCCGTAGGCTTACATCTTTGACTGGGTAAGAGGTAAGAGCCGTTTGCCACAACACACAACACTAAATTCAGGACTAAATTAAGTGCTGAAAATTTCCAAAAATCAGATGCACGCCCAGATTCAGTACAAGATTTAGAGCAGAAAATAGTAGCTATGTATGCAACTATATAAATTAAATTCAGTTTAAGAAATTCGCACAAACGCCTCAAACTCCGAATCCAATTGCTCGTAACATAACCTAGCTTATAATCGAAAAAGAATGAAAATCGAAAAGTGTGTCTTGTGCGCGCCCATCTGATTTTTGACACTTGAATTTTGAGCATTGATTTCAGTCCTGAATTTAGTGAAATGAATTTAGTTTCACTTCAGATATAATTGAAGATTGTTATTATTAACGCATACATCTCAGAAGGGACGAATTGCGTAGGTGTATATACAAGGATGACGATGATAATATACATTGATTTCGAGAGTTGTCCCATTTTTCTGCAGAGGGAGAGATTTCAATTGAAAGGTAAATTTTTTCCTCAGACTTTTATAAGCAAAAACGGTGTTCTTGTGAGAATTCGAAAGATATCACAGTTTGCATTTTTGAACTCGAAAGTATTCATTTATTCGATGCAACATCTCTGCAATACATCCAATAATAAATTGCAATCAATTGAAAATGGTGAAATCTATAGAATTCTTACAGAAGCGCACCTGTACGTTGAAAATATAAGGAAACAATTTCTGAAATTATTCATTCACTCCTTTGAATGCTTGTGTCTCCTCTATTATTTAGGTTTAGAACAAAGTGTACATGAAGATGTACCTTTATTTCTGGACGTACCCTCAACCATGAAAATCGATGTACGTAATTCTGAACCAGTTGTATTGGATTTGATGCATTCCAAAAGATAGATCCGGTGATTCGGGGGGTGAAGAAAGCAAACATCTGGTTGTTTATATAAAGTTGGTCGGCTCGCCGCGTTCTTTTGAGAAGCAACATCTTGTTGCTAGATTCGCAATAATTAAGGCCCTTTCGTAAACATGTTGTTGTTAGACTCATATTCGTTTATATTCGCTATTTTTCGACTATTTTACGACTATGTTCCCGCGTAAACATTTCAAGGGCTTTCATCTGCTGCCTAATAATGGGCAGTGCCTATTGAAACCCTTTGGAGTTACGGTCATATTGGTGTTGTGTCTGTGGAAAATAGTGTAAAAACTCGTAGGGAGACAAACTGTGAAAGGACATTGTGGTATTTCTTGATGTTAGAAATATAATAGAGGTGAGTACCTACATACAGTAGAGTAACAGCTCACAACACTTTTTTTCATTGTTTTACCGAAGATATTTAGCATAACCCTGTATTGTGCCCAAGGGCCTAGCCAGGATTGAATATCGGGGTTGGAGTTTGAAATTTTTGGCTACTCACTTCATGAGTGCAGAAAGGTAGGTCGCTTTCTGTAGCAAGAACTCAAAAATTTCGGAGGGGGTTTGAACTCCCCCCCTGGCTACGCCCATGATTGTACCTATATTACACTACCTACTTTGAATTTCCCATTTTCCCAGAAACATTCTCGAAGTGATCAGTATTAGTTATCAGTGCTACGTTAATTTAACTTTTTCTCAACTGTAATTTTGAATACCCACCGCACGTAGAGGTCATGACCCCTATGACCCCCCCTAGATCCGCCCTTGTCAATGATAACCACTGAATCGTATTTATATTTGAAACTGTTGTTTGTTTAGGAACAATTTGGAAGTTCAGGATCAACCAACAACAATCAATATGATTTTTTTAATCATCAACAATACCTAATTCTTTCATAAGATTGAGATATAAAGGATATAAGGAAAAGCTTTTATAATACAATTTTTTTCTTCACAGGAAGCTTTTTTTGACCCAGTTTCCGAAAAAGGTTTTCTGACCAACAGAATCTCTGTAGAGGGCGAATAAAACCTTCTTCAAAACCACCACACACAATTTCTCTTAAAGAACTTTCTCAGGAGGAAGAGTATGAAAGACTGAGAACACATCTGAAGAATGCTGATCCGAATACCCAGAGGAGCGAAATTTTTGGAAAAACTCAGCAAACTTTTCAAAGGAGGAATGTCTGTCGCTACAGAATATTTGAGGATTTTCCAAGGTTCTCAGATACAGATGATTTGGTAAGCAGTTGTGAATTATCAAATGTACTTTTGTTCAATTAATTTAAAATTTACCTATTTACAGATATCTTATGAATTCTTCCTCAAAACTGGAAAGGATGAAGACATCACCTGGAAAAAATATCCTGAATTTGTGAAAAAATTTTTTGAAGTCTATAGTATATCCGATTCTACATTAAATGAGACACTTGATCAATTTTGTAATTTTATTTCTTTATTTTTTTATGAAATTGCTTGTGTATGATATAAGTAGAAGGGCTCGGAAGTTGAAAACGAAACTATTGATGTCTTAAGAGCGTACTATTTTGCCTACTCATATGTTTACCAAATGAAAAATATTTTGTAGGTATTTATTTCATATTTGTTGAGAGCCAGAAAAAGTGTTTTATATTTGTTATTTTGTATTTACAGTTTTTAAATGGAATTTGTTATTGTTTTGTTTTTAGGTTTATTTTGTTAATTTGATAATAAAATATGTTCCACAAAATCCAATTTTTTAACTGTGAGACAAAGTTCATCTCCAGCGAGAAATCCCCTTGTCATCCTTGTGCAAAAACTTGCTCGGCTTCGAAGAAAGAACGATAACAAAGCAATGAAGGTTGGATAAACTGCAATCCATTGGAGTAAACTATGTTCTAGCAAATGATACCAGCTGAATTGAGTTGAAATCCATAACTTCAGTATAAAGGCGGTTTAAATTTCAATATAAAAAATAATGGGATAATTAAAGTTAAAAATAAAACAAATTCCATTGAGTTTGACATTTCATTGTTACTCTACCTTCAACTATAAGAAGAAGTGAAAGTACCTGATTATACTCAAAATACCAAGAAGGTGAAAGAAAGAGTTAAATAACAAAAAGTTATTGTAGCTACAGTGAGTTAATAAAATTAGCAATAACTAGACGTTGGACCCGCAATTAATAATTGTTAAAATAACAACAGAGAACACTATAAAAATACTGAATGTTGTTGAATATTTAACAAATTGTAATACCTATCATATCAGCATAAAAGTAAATAAAATATATTGAGTTGCAGTTGGATTAACAACAACATATGTATATTTCATCATGATAAACGGGTTAATTCCACTAAAGACTATTTTAATTTTCACATCGACAAGTAGCAGATTCATATGGCATATGTTTCCAAAACAACTATTTATTGTAGTCGAATTGACAACTTAACGTGGCAGATTAACGACTAAGACATAGCAATTATACAACAGGTAAATGTCGTCTAGTTTTTTGAATTTGGTTAGATTGGAAAAGGGACCATTATATTTTGTTGAAGTGACAATACAAGTTTTAACGTTTTAGAACACATTCTTGATGTTTTGACTCAAAGGAAAATTATAAGTAACAACGTTATTTTGCTAAGAGCAGCAGTAACTTTTGAGTAGATGTTTACTTCAAACGCTCTTGCTATTTCCACTATAAAATCGAGTGGATCTCCTGGGACTAAAATTTATAGTTAATTCCGCAACAAGTTTCTAACTGTGCTGAAGTTAAGGGTGACAGTGGATCATTCTTACACTATTAATTGTTAGTGGAGAGTTTGGGAAGTTAGGTATTTTGAAAATGGGGCATCTATCCGGGTTTTACCCTATCTCACAGCTACATTCTTCTCATGGATTTTAATAATGATTCATATTATGCTAACCCATGAAAATTAATGTTCAAGTTTTAGACAGACGAAAAGCTGATTTAAAGCAATTCCAAATCCAAACAATCGTCCACCTACAAATGTGACATTTTCTTACACTCCCACCGGCCCAACACTCCCATCTCGCCGCTAACGAAGCATTCTCGGGGGACAATGGGGCGCGGAGCAAAACCGAGAGCTCAGCTGGCAGGCCCGCAGCAGGTGCACGCCGAACCGGAGATCATATCGCATCTCCGTGATGTCATTAACTCGGGGAACATTTCGAACTTTACCTCGAATGAATTGATACTAGTGCGCTTATTATTACCTGCGGAATTAACGGGCTGTAGTGCGCGCCATCGTGGCTGAGACTGGGGTAGCCCTGTAATAAAGTTTATTGAAGTTCTGTCCGAGGGGTAATGCTCGCTGCGAGACAAACAAATGCGGGCGGGAACTTCGTTATTAGGGGGTTTGGGGGGTGGTGAAGGTTGGGCCTGAAATACCGCGGCTGCAACATTACCGCATTTCTGATTAAAAGTAGTGGGAGGGGGGATTTTTTCTTTGCCTTAATTAAAACGTATTTCGTACCAGCTGCGAGGTTTCGGAATTATTTTTTTGTTTTGAGAGGAAACAAATGTATGGAATCTGTTTTATGTATCATAATATACTTCGCGTGACAATGAAAGGAACAGAAAAAGGCTGTATCCCAATGAAAGATTATCGTATGGGAAATAAAAAAATCTTACATTTGAAGCTTGAAGACTCTTGTTTCTTAATTTATTTCTTTTCAGGTTTTCAAATTTTTTTTGCTGTACCCGCATGAAAAAAAATTTTCGAGCTAAACCGATGCAAAGGTCGCATAGCCTATTCATTCAACTCTAATTTGCTCTTCACCCAACTGCCAATATCTCCGGAACTGCTGGTCGCCTAGCGAGCCGACAAGTGGTTTCTTTTTCTGTAGGACATTTTCTACAAAAATCTGTTAGGCTTAGTGAAGAAAAATTTTTCTCGCCTGTAACGTTAACGTGAAAAAAGAACAAAAAATACCATTTTGCCATTTTTGGGTGGACTGTATCTTCGTCAATATTTGGGAAAAAAAGCTGAGGTTATGAGGAAATTTTACAGCCTGATGTTCCCCAGAGTCCCTCTTGAATCGGTAGATTGATCGATTGAGCGGTTTTGTTGGACCGATTGTTTGAAATTTTGAAAAAATTAAAGGGCAAGATTTTTCCTCCTCAAACTTGACCTAATTTTTTTAATCAATCAATAATTACATTATATCTTAACTTTTAACTGATATTTGTTTTTTTTGCCAAAGATAAATTATAAAAACAAAAAGTTTCAAAAAATTTCTGTGATTTGAAAAATAAATTCGAATTTGAAAAACAAGAGATCATTTCCGCCTCACTTCCACTGAAGCTATGGACACATTCAAACCTTCATTTTCTTCAGAAAAAAATTCATTGACTAAATTCAAAGTTGATAGCCTCGTTGAGCGAAATTCTAATGTGGCATAATATAAAATTATTCTTATATATGATATAATTTATTATATTATAGTATAGTAGTATATAACAAAAACGGTTTTGACCGAAGATTGAAATTCAATTCAAGTTTCCAAGCCATTTTGGCATAACGAAACCAGTCTTCAAATTGAGATTTAATGTGTATTCTCGGTCAACGTGTGCATAATCCTACTAATATTATAAATGCGTCCTACTAATATTATAAATGCGAAATTTTGTGAGGATGTGAAGATGTTCGTTACACGTGAGAACTACCGAACGGATTCAGATGAAGCTTCACATCAATATAGTTCATCTATCCGAATAACATAATTCATATAAATTTCGTGGTATTTCAGCATAAAACAATGAGAAAATATCAAGCGAGTCGAAAAAATGCCCGCTCCTCAGAGTTATAAGGGCCATTCGTCAAAGTACATACGTCGCGTAGTCGAGAATCACCCATGTTATTCTTACGGTGATATGCAGAAATGACCCTTAGCCTCGATCGATTCTAGGCAACTAGGTGAAACTGTGAAATATCGAAGTACGTCAACAAAGCAATACTATTATCAGCTGTTGTAGAACTGATGTGTATGAAAAATATCTTGCGTAACGTACCCCCGAAGAAACCGAGTCACGGGAGGGCCCATACGTTGAGAGAATTGACTGATTATTTGATTATAGGATTGTTGTCTCAGTTATTTAGGTAGAGGTTAGAAGTATATAAACGAAAAGTTAGGAAAAAAATTTGAACCTGATAGGCGGTGTGGCAATTAGGATCTAGGCTTCTTCAAGATTTTTCGTGTTTGAGGATGATATTGGAATAATAATAATAACAATAATTTCAATAGCCCATTTGGGCAGACGAAATTGCGCGGGCCAGCTAGTATAATATATAATGAAATAAGATATGATATAAATGTAATATAAAATTATAAAGTGAAATATCCTTCTGAGTCCCAACATCGTATTTGAGGTGATATAAACGAAATAGTTGGGAATATTGTTCATTAAACTGTGAAAACGTGAAACAAAATTTGAAGAATCATACTCAAAGGAAAGTATAAAAAAAATATGTCCAATGAGATGCACATTAGGTGATCTAATTATAAATATATCCTAAATGAAAATTTCTAAAGCCATTATTTCTGCATGTCAAGCATAAAAATAGTTGTTTCACAATAAAATTTGATTTTGAATTTACAACCTGCATTTTTACATCTAGCAGCATTTTTCAGTTCACTCGCTACAATTGGTAGATGGCAACCATCATGAACACCAACTTCATAATCAAATAACAACACACTGCCACATAACAGCAAAACAGCTGCACAACCAACGCGTTCGTTCATTCATCCAATAAGTTGGATCGAAGGATTTACTGCCGTGAATTAATTACCTTATTAGATAAATCAAAAATTCTCGATGACCAACATATTGGATATCAGGATTTAGGAGGATATAATATACCTTATAAATTATTAGTATTCAAAGATAATTTCATTTTATGCAGTTGCATGAGAAGCAAATTGGATATATGAATAGTTTAAGGCTTTCACGACCGCATATACTGGTATGAAAAGAGTCTTCCGGGCTTATTGGCCGTGGTCCATTAGGAATAATGGAAATTAGGTCCATTAGGAATAATGGACCACGGCCAATAAGCCCGGAAGACTCTTTTCATACCAAATTGGATATATATTATCTTTTGTAATGGATATATTGATTCTTGTTGGTTGCTGTCAATGATATATTTCAATTTCTGTTCACGTGTAACTGGAAGGAGTGATTCCTCATTGAAAACTGTTATAGAGTTTACCTCTCCTCTGGAAAAATCTCAAAGTGTATGTAATATTCATAGTGACAGAATTAATTCATGATAATTTTATTTGGATCTTGAAATTTGTTTTTTTTTTCATGGGGACGATTTGTTGTAATTTTTGATGTGGTGGTTGTTTTGTTTCTCATTTATTATTGAGTGAATGCTGTATTGGGGAAAAGTCTATTTGCATCCCTATATTTCTAATGAATAAATCAATATGATATGATATGATATTTATCATAATATAAACTAATACAGGGGGTACCAACTTCGAAGGCCTATAAGACGTTTCTGTAGACCTAAACGTATTTGAAATCTGAAAATGGGATTATGATATTGTTCGAAATTACCTACAGAGCTAAAATATTCTTGATGCCTGGCCACTTTCACTTATACAGGGTTTCAAACTTTTTTTTTCAAACTTTTTTTTCGGTTCAAATTTTGATATAGTATACAATTCTGAATAAATTCCTATTAAAATCGTTGCATTCGTCGACATAATTTTCAAAAAATTTGGAAAAAACTGAAAACAAAAGGGACGTAAGAGTGTTCGGTATTATGTTTGTTATTCCTGTTCTGAATATTTTATGCACAAACCGTTTTCACATTTTCGAAGTCGAAGACTGTGGAAATATTGTAAATTTCTAGAGTTTTGAAAACTCGTCATAGGGTGTTCCAAATATTGGCTCAAAAATTGGGATCAAGATTGACCCATAACTTTCGTTTTTTGACTTGAAACCCTATTTTTCAATGATTGGGTTGAATTTTACGAAGAAAAATAATAAAAGTGTTCTCACATGTTAATGCTCCTGAAATGAATACTTCTTGAGTTTCTCAGGATTTTCTGATTTTATGTCTACGTAGAGTAAAATTCATAAAATCTGTTTCATATCAACAATGATTTATGGTCATAGAAGATAAATCATTACAATCATTCACTAGTGACAGATATTTTTTCTGAATCTATTTATCATTATTAATATAAGTCAGATTTTATGAATTTTACTCTCAGGTACGATATAAAATAAAAAACTCTTAAATAACTCTAGAATTATTCATTTCAGTTGCATTGACATGTTATAAAACACTATCATTATTTTTCTTTGCAAAATCTAACGCAAACATAAAAAATAGGGTTCTAATTCGAAAAATGAAAGTTATGAGCCACACTAGATCCCAATTTTTGACCCAATATTTGGAACACCCTGTGACGAGTTTTTCAGAATTCTAGAAATTTACAATATTTCCACAGTCTTCGACTTCAAAAATGTGCAAACGGTTTGTGCATAAAAAATTTTGAAAAGGAACAACAAACATTAGTACCGAACACTCTTATGTCTATTTTTTCTTCAGTTTTTCCTTTATATTTTGAAATGTATTTCGACGAATGCAACGAATTCAATAGGAATGTATTCAGAATACATCAGCATTAAATACTCTATCAAAATTTGAGACGAAACAGAGAAAAAAATTTTTTTACAGACTTTGTGTATAAGTAAGAGTGGTCATGCTTCCAGAATATTAAAGCTGTGTAGACAATGTAGAACAATGTGATAATCCCAATTTTCAGATGTCGAATAAAGTCTCCAGGAACGTCTAATAGGCCGTTGAACTTGGTACACCCTGTATATTATCTTTTGTAATGGATATATTGATTCTAGTTAGTTGCTGTCAAGGATAAATTTCAATATCTTTTCACGTGGAACATAGTAAATGGTATAAACGGTCACCACCGAGAATTGAAATCCAATTTTTGGTTGGAGCCTAGTTTCAGCACAAATTTCAATTGTCGGTCTATTCAACAACCCTTATCGTAGAACGAATACGGGACTGCACTCACCATTGATACGTTTACAGTCCAGTTTCGGCCCTCTCAGCCTAAGTGAAAGTGTGGATATTTTCTCGAACGATTTTCGTTATGTAAAAAAAAAATAAAAATCCACTTCTTTTCTTCATCTCATGATTATATTTCTAGAGTGAACTTGATTTGTAGCGGTTGCTTCATTGGTACATTGTACTGTTTGCAACCTTACAATAAATAAATGAATAATACCTACCCTGAATAATTTAAATCGAATCTGTAGATACTGAATACAGGGAGCCGTTCTTAAGGTATATCACGACAGTTGAAATTCCAAACTTTATGTTATTTAAAAAAACACCAACTTGCATGGATATTATGAAGAGTTATTTCATGCAATGACTTTCTACTTTTTGCGCCCGTGCTCGAGAAACATTACTTGTATAATTGACCATCAATATAAGGCACCATTACCGTGACATATTATTTCAACGTAGGTACAACAGAACCGTCATGCGAGTCAATTTCCATTCCAATTTCCGTTAGCTAAGAACAGACATCTGTCCTTCGGATACAGGAAAACATTCCTCCGGCATTATTATCCTGTGCTCCCATCGATGGCAGATAAAGCCCATTCACCACGTTTCGACAGAGATACACTTCGATTCGGTATGAAAATCCATTCATCAACATGCATATGCGGGCACCATGTGCCTATCCCGTGTTCATCTATAATGGAGGATGTTCTGGTGCCGTGCTAGATGATGATGATGCATTAAGCGATATTATATTTGCCGGAAAAGAGGTGCGGAGATTAATACGCTTGTATATCATCGAGCTGACTTTTTCGAATGTTTATGTGTTCGGCATCAATAATGGTTTTTTGCGATTGATGCAGCGCCCTCTATGATACCCGCCGGAAACATATCATGGGTGATCCAGATGAAGAGGTACATGGAATTTGAAAGGTGGTCAAATATCAGGAGGAAATATTTTTTTCGTTCTAGTTTCATTCTTTCGTTGTTAAAACTCTCACTCATTCATGGATTTCAAAGTGACAAATCATAAAGAGGTGAAGGAAACTAGAGTGTAAATATTATTTCTCTATTTCAGTATCGTAACGAATTCATTACAGTACTAAAAGTAGTGTTGTAATGAAACTCATTACAGCATTGTTTTCAGTTATATTTTTCGTTTTCTGATTGTCAGTACTGACCTCCGATCGAATCAAGTTTCGAATCAAATCAATTCAAAATCCGTGATCTGTCAAATTTCGTATGTCACACCAACTGCCAAGATACAAAACAAAAGTCACTAATCTGAATTTTCATTTGAATTTCGGGAGTATTTCACAAAAATTGACTGAAATAGAGAAAATACCGTCTAATACTCGTTGCAGAAGGCAATTCCAACACTCATGCTATCGAAAACTCGCTCCTTCGTCGCTCGTTTTCGAACTTCGCATTCGTGTTGGAATAGGAGCTCATTCTGCAACTTGTTTTAGAATATACTATTCTGCATATTTTTAACTCAATTAGAACATTAGACTGAGAAAATATTCGCATCTGATGAAATAACTAAAGATTCGTCATGATGTCAACGAGAAATGTTTAGATCCAAACCTAAATTGACCTTTACCTTGCTGATAATAGAAAAAAACCATTTTTATAATAAATTTCGTGAATTGAAAAATATATTAAAAGTAGGTTGTCTGAAAAAGTCCAGGAAAGAAAACCTTTAATTATTTTTGAAGAATGATTCTTTAGGAAATCATCAAGATGATAAGAAACTTTATTACTGGTCTTGAAGTATGCAACATATAGAATGTGCAGACATAGAGTTATCTATTGTTATTGGTAAACTGAGCAATTCCTACTTTGCAATTAATAGAATTAAAAACTGCCTTCCCATATTAACTCTGTGGGACATCTATCACAGTTTAGCATATACTCATACAAATTATAACATCTTACTATGGGGATGCTCTATTGAAATCCAAAGAGTTTTCGTATGTCATAAGAGAATTTTAAGACTTATATTCAACCTGAAACCCAGAGATTCTTGTGAATCCATATTTCAAGAGTACAAGATCCTGACAGTCCCTTATTTGTACCTGTATAGGTGTTTAATCAATTCAAGAGAAAATATACATGGACTAAACACTCTCTCTAGCTACCATCACTATAACACCAGCCATGGTAAATTATTATGCATACCGGGGCACAGAACATCGAAATATCAATCTTCCCTAATTTATCAGGGTATAAAGTTTAACAATCACCTTCCATCGAGAATCAGAAGTCTGCGGGACAACCAGTTCAAAAATGCCATAAAAAACGAATTTTTCCCAAAATACTATACAACAACCAATTTCCTTAGCGCTTGCGATATATGAAAGTTTGTTTGACCCAATGTTATTATGTATGTACTATTTATGTCGTGTTTTTTTCACATTGTTAGTTCATTTTTTCTTGTTATTCTAGATTTTATACTACATAACATTTATAATGTGATTTATTGTATATTTTGTTATATGACATATCCTATCTAGCAGAGCTAGCCAACAGGATCAATAAAAATTTATAACTATTATTATTATTATTATTAATTACTTGGACGAACTACATATTGGGTTGCCAGGTATAAACAGGTGTGTCGATACAAAATTTTGTATCGCCGCGCTGTGCTGTTCTATTGTGAACACGTTGATAAAGGGTTGTCTACAAAAACATTGGTCCTAATGGCCGTTAGCTTTTCGTAAGAAGAAAGAAATTTGAATATCCTGAAGCTGAACTAACTCGACAGCACTGGACTTTGTTGGTTACCATAGCACGTGTCACAAAAAGTAAAAGAAAATAAATACAATGAAGAATTTAAAATTCTGCTGTTTTCGCGATGTTTTTTCGATATCGAGTCCAAATAAGGTAAAAAAATCAATATCTGTCTCACATAGACCATAAGGTCGCAGTAGACTGTAACCCCTTTCAAACTGTTATTCAGTTGCTTCAAAATAACGTCGTACTGTACTATATATGGAGGGTCTTTGTGATTCCCTCCACCCATGATTGTCTCCAGGCCCCATTCCTATTGAAAAAAAATCAAATTTTGTTTGTTTTTCCTTTGTTTTCAGATAAAGTTGAGGAAATTTTAAAAACTAATCATTTTCATTTCGTTCCTTCAACATACTGATCTCCTGTCAATTAAATTTTAAACCAAAGTTGATACCTACCCCTAACTGAATTTCGTCCTTTTTTACACGCTTTTCGGATAATTTTTGTCTATCCTTGTCATTATACATTAATCAGTTTTATTCCAAACCTCAATGTTTTAAACAAAAACACACACACACAAATAAAGAAGCGAAAATCCGACCGCCCAACCTACTAATGCTAATGCTTTGTACCTAGGGTTTTTGTGAACACAATGAACTGGAAAAGACACACTTCACATTGCATATTGGTTTTCTCAATATGTTCGATCCAGCGCTTAATTTTCCAAAAGAAAAAATAGTCTTGAAAAAGCAATAAAAAGCCGTTGAAGGGAACCCACCGATAACTTTCTGTGTTATCATTGATTGCGGAGATATCGATAATCAAAGACAAAAAAATCCTTTTTCATTTGAAGGCCGATATCTCCATGTAGAGTGTGGGTATTAAGATCTAAAAAAAAGAAATTAAGACTAAATGCCCATCACAGCGGTTAAGCAAAAAGAAATTTTTCACGCCCGTGGACCAATAAACGAAACTTAAAAAGTTTGAAAGTTTTTTTGTTGTTGGTTTTTCTAATATTACTCAAAAACTACTGACGCTACGAAATTTTATTTGTTCCAAGTTCTAATTCAAAAACAAGAAACCCGGATTTAAAATTTTCGTTTTTTGATATTTCACGTACGACCAGTTCTCTCGAAGATAAGTCCTGCTGAAAATTGACCAAAAAATTTAGATATTTCGATCCCCCAATTTATTCCCGTAGTGTCCAACAATCCAACTGCTTCAATTTGAACCGATTTCATTATAATTCACATTTAGAAGATTATTTACTTCATCATCTCAACTTTTATTTGAAATTCTTTTACATACACTAGCTGAGTAATCATTTCAAACATTCATAAGTTTTTGCTGTCTGATAAACCTACCTTAACAATGTCCCCAATAATTTTAAACCTATATATAAATATTAGCAGAAATCAAGTTTTTAATATCAATTGGTTCTCAACAAGATAAAGTAAAAATTGAATGAAAGTTTCAACACCAAAGCCCCCAGACACCACGGGCTCCCTACCCAACGGGGTAGCTGGAGGGGCCTAAGTTTCTATGCTTAGTGGCATATCTTAGATAACGTTCCTCATATTTATATCGACACTACTACAACTTTACGAAGCAATGAACTCAAATATTTAAACAATTACAAAAGCTCAAAAAATTTAAAGGAAAAGAATACTTCAATATAGGGTATATAGGTAACACCGTATATATGAAATGAAAATTTTTAATCATTGAAAGATTCTTTATTATTTCTTATGAAGGTTTTCTCATTGTTATAAAAATAAATATACAGTTTTCCAAGAATTTCAATCAAACAAATTTCAATCTAACACTTAAACGTCATACTTACTTTATAATTTCTCTATTAATGACATTCAAATTTTCTATGAGCGTAGCTTTTTCACTTTCTAACATGCATTGTTTTTTTGCAAATTTGAAAGAATCTGTTTCAATGAAACAATTTTTTTCTTATACCTTCTCAATGATTGCCTCAGGTGCCGAATAGTCTTTTGATGAGCTTGATTTTTTTTTACTACTTCGATGAGCTGCTTCTTCAATTCCTGTTCTCCAGATGTATCTGGAATTGAAAGCCTCTGCTCTTCTTTCTGGACAGTCCCTCTTGAAGTTTCAGGCTGTGGAACCAATGAGATAGAGGATCTCTTCTCTGGTGGTGATCTTCTTTTAGCCTAGAAAAAATACTCACTTTAATTATTAACTAAATACTAAATTCCTCAATTCATGTTACCTTTCTTGGTTGAAGGTGCTTGGGAAGTGTGGGAAAAATAGTGGGAACCGCCTCATTCAGCAAACGTACTCTCACTTGCATGTTACTTTTATAAAACCAGTGCTCTTCGAAATGCTTGGAACAGAGCCTATCATTTCTAGTTGGTGACCAGTCTTTCAATTTCATGTTATTTACCCAGATCTTACATCTTTCATGATCTTTTGGGAAGCTGCAAAAACATTCATGATGAATAAGTATATATTCCAATCTGAGAAATGTCTTCTGAATTTGACAAATTGAAATAACCTTAAATAACCTACCAAAATCGAATACGATTTCACTCACACTAGCGTAAAACGAAATTATTAGAATGCATTTCACTTGCCAATAAATTTTAACTACGCCACTGCTTATGGTTCCTTGAGAGGAATCTCTATTGAAATTTATTAATTTTAACACTGAAAGAGGAATTTTGAAAACTCAAAATTTTAATTAATCTATATTTGGATATTGGAAGGATTTCAACTGTAGGTCATTCCAAAAATAGAAATGAATGAAAAATTTCGGTCATAAAAATAACCATTTTTCTTATTACCTATGAAATGATATTCCTGGTTCTTTCTTCTCGCTTCTGCTCTGGCACTCATAAGCACAACAATTAACCATTGTATTCAGATAAAAATTAACTTTAATGAAGAACTCGAAATCACATAAATCTACAGTATCTTCTCTCACCCACTCGGTCTGTTTGCCACATAAATAATGGCGGCCACTCTTGCAGTGAGCTTCACTTTCGTCCTATGCGTTTAAGCTAGGCGCAGTATCCCCTCTCTTCTCTGATTTAACGTTCCATCCAGCGTTGCCAACCGTACTATAATTATAGCAATTGTAAGATATTTGCTACTCACGTACTATAAAATTTGGAAGTGCATATTGTAAGTTCTTTGTACTATAATTTTATAATATACCTGCCAAAATTTCAGTAGTAAGAATTCGAAAATTTTAGGAATAGCCTAGATTGTATATACTTTCATGAATAATATTGACAGAAAACTTAATATAGTTGTCTAGACATTGTTCAGAACGGCTTTCGCCATAAAGAAATCGAATTGAGAAAAGCATGTAGAATCGGGGAATCAGAGGACAGAAATGTATTCAATTTTAATATTTCAAATTCTGATGCTCAACGTGAAAGAATATTTAGAAGGGAAGCAGAAAACGGCACAGAAGAATGAATTAATAACCAAGCCTGTTTTTTGCTCACTTTTTAGGATATAAGTGAAACAAACGCATCTCACATTTTGTTTGAACCAACAAAACAAAAATGTGCTTGTAATAATATGTTCAATCACGTCACGTCACGTTTTGTGAATTTAAAATTGACCTAAGAACCAGTCAAAAATCACCCGAAGACTTCATACTGCCTCAATCGATAAATATTTTGGATATAAGCTTTACCTTTCTCCTACTCCTATATACCCTATGCCGATTTATGCTTATTACTTTTGAGGGGTGAAAACAACCCCTTTATCCTTAATTAGAAGAAACTTGTTCTAACGTAAATCAAAGTACTTTTTGGGCCTCAGTAGTTGTATGAAGTTTGATGAAAGTCTTCATATACTTCAAGATATAAACCACCCCCTTTCAGCATAAAATGTGTAAAAATGGGTCCCAATTGATATAATTAATTAATATCAATCAATTTTATAACAGAATTTTGGATCAATGTTATTTTTAGTTATTTTTATTTTTCAACCCCTGAAAGCAACCCCTATCTGTTCAAAATAACAAAATGAAAATATCATTCAAACACTTCATTTATTCATCACTTTGTTCATTGTTATTTTTTCATCCTTGTCAAAGATTGGACAACTGTTTTGGCAGTTAACACCTGCACATTCCCCACACATAACAAAAAAGACTCAGTTTTCTGCAGGTGCATGACGCATTGCATCCCTTTTGCAGTTACAAAAAATCATTTTCAACAATTTTTGTGGTGCAGGTGTTTTTTGCATTTTTGTTGCCTGCAAACATCTATATAGGCACTATTCCAACGGCAATCAACTGAATTGAAAGCTTTATTACCTAGCCAAATTTGAATTTGATGATTTCAGGCAAGCATTTATTTCATCGGCAGCCGTCGATTTTGGAATTACTGGTAATGGTTGTCGGGAGTCACCAGACAAAAGAATCAATGCACCCCCAAAACATCCGTTTAGGCAACTCAAAATACACAGTAGTTGTTTACATATATAATAAATAGTAGAATGGAGATTTGTTCAAAACATTTCGTCATAAAATTTTCCTTAGTATTCGGAAGAAAGAAAGGTGTTATAACACATGGACTCAGATGCGTTAATATTAGTACAAAATGTAGTTCACCGAATGAATATCAAATACAATACTTTCACGAAAACTCTATCAACCGTAGCGACACCTACTCGTGTTATTCGCAAGAATAAAAATTATTTCCTATTTTTTTTTCCTGCTTATATCTGGCAACCCAGTAGTTCATCTAGATAAAAAATAGACAACCCCATATCTGCACATTCTTTATGTTTCATACTTCAAGTCCA
The DNA here is from genome assembly GCA_038502775.1 of Hippodamia convergens. Lineage (NCBI taxonomy): Eukaryota > Metazoa > Arthropoda > Insecta > Coleoptera > Coccinellidae > Hippodamia > Hippodamia convergens. Next base: position 33,248,612 of record CM076607.1, on the reverse strand, counting down.
GTATGAAATTTTCTTATTATCATGATATCGAAAAATGTCATGAAAAATCATCTTTCAAAAAAATTATTAAAAATATCCTGTCCAGGATTTTTTAAGGCAACCTATTTTTGATATATGTTTCCTAACATGGGAAATTTATTATAAAATAGGTTTTATTCTATAATAAGCTCAGTGAAGGTCGATATAGGTTAGGATATCTTTGACTTGGACTATCTTTTATGAATATTTTGTTTTAAATAATTGGAAATATTCTGTGCAGGAATTTTTTATACAGCCCATTTTAAATATATTTTGCTAATCTATTATCAGCTCGATGAAGGCTTAATTTAGGTTCGGAACTACCTATTATTGATCCGAAACTTTGATACATTAGTATTTAAATTGGCACTTTCATTTTTCACATCGTACACAAGATGTTATATTGAAAAAATAAACCTTTTGGTCTGAATATTAGTTCCAGAACACCCTGTTTAAATTATATTGATCAAACAAATAAAAAATATATTGTCACAATATCTTCATTTAATCCTTCATAAGGATATTCTCATCTTCGGTAGGCCACCCGGTATACAGAGGCTGAAGAAACACCCTATAAAACTTCCACTAGGCTTATGGATCGAAACAGAACATAAAGTTGTTATTGCGGGCCATCAGATCAGGACGCATATAGCGAAACGCATCGCAGCACAATATATTTTTATGCCTGCGATATCGTAAGTAACGTAATATCGAAACCTATCGCGTTATGATTCATAAAACATTTAGAATTCTCATGGCGTAGGGGAAATGGCGTAAAATTAATGAATTTCGTGGGACTTATTGCGTATAATAACCGTCTTTATGGTCGGACATTATCGTCATATCGTGTAAATGAAAGAAATTAGTGACTGAATGGTCGGGCGCTATAAGTTATTTTCCGATGAGTAAATGAAATTTTCAATTAAGAAAATTATTGGCTATAACGCGGTACTATTAGCATTCGCTGTCCTAAATAGTTTAGTATACATAAAAACAAAGTGCGCACTGAATTCGAGAATATGTTATTATTAATTCATCCGATAAAAAATTGAATTATCGTTTTACGTTCCGAATTTCAACTCGATTGGAGAGTGCCACTAAAATTGTAGATAACGGTGAATAAGTATAGACCATTCATTTTTATAAATGCAGTAGGTTGACCATGGAATTTCAAGTTTAACTAACTAGAACGGAGTCGGTAGTCACAAAATAATGAACTATCAGGAATGTGAGAATGACGTTGCCAGAACCATTTGCCTAATTGTCAACTCCTATTCGTTCATGCTGCATAAACAAAGTATCAAAATTATAATTCTAGAACAAGTTCCAGAATAGGCTCCTACTGCAACACGAATACAAAATTCGAACACGAGTGACTAAGTAGAGAGATTTCGAACGCATGAGTGTTGGAATTGCCTTCTGAATGAAGTGTTAAACGATATTTTCACTATTTCAGTGAAATACTCTCGAAATTCAAATAAAAATTAGGATTCTACATCTTAGTGACTTTTGTATTGTATCTTGGCAGTTCGTGTGACTTGAGAAAAGTTGTCAGATTACGGAATTTGAATTGATTCGAGTTTGAAATTGATAAGATCAGAGGTCAGTATTGGCAACCAAAAACGAAAAACATAACTGAAAAAATGCAGTCATGAGTTCACTACAACATTGCTTTTAGTACTGTAATGAACTCATCACGATAGTGAAATAGAGAATGCTATTATTAATTCAAATTGGCCACTATTGTTAGCAACCCTGATATTTTGAAAATTAGGTACGAATTATCAGATAGAGCAGGATTGATAATTTTTGAAATCAGAAATAATTACGGGAGGATCAAATCAACTGTGCAAAAAAGAAAATATAACAATAATAATGAATAACAGGCTTTTGAGGGTAATAAATCCATTATATTATCGATTTGTGCAAAACTAGAGTAAATGGCCAAATTGTAGGTAATGAAAAAGTATTGTCCCTTTTTAAATAACCTAGTTTTTCATCGTCAACTTTTACGAAAAAATGCCCCAATACACTGTAATTTTATTGATTGAAAATATTTATTCTTTTCACCATCATTTGACTGAATATCGAAAAAAGAGCTTAATTTTTAATCGAAAAATATCACGTCAAAATATCTGCTCTTTTCGAAAAAGACGGTTGCATTTTTGCTCGTTGAGGTCTCTTTTTTCTGATGGTATGAGAAAATATACATTACTGTGATAAATATTTTCAGAAGATGAAAATAACTTTTATTCTGCAGCTATAAAATTGAATGTGAACATTTCAAATAAGGCCTCCTAAAACATTTACTCCTAATTTCTCAAAGAACCTAAGATACGCTATAACATTGATAAACAAAAAAATTACATAAATAAAATAAAAAACATAAATGTTGCGAAAAATCTATAGAAAGACAGGATTTCATCTAGAAGATAGTACTGCTGCTATTATTACCTGAAAACATTTCCCACTGTAATGTGAAATTATACAGACCATCAGTAAAAAAAAATGTCACCGGAAAAAAAGCTCATCATCCTTAAAAAAAATGGATATTTTGACGTGAGATATCTCGATTAGAAATCATTTGGTAGTGGAAATAATGTGAAAAATTTTGTTGAACAAAATAAGTTCGTGAGAAAAAAATGTGATCAAAAGAACATCTTCATGTTGTTCTTCTATGGGCAGCAAAGAAAAACTAGTTATTTATAATGAATTACATTGTTTTCGACCTAACCACTTATTGCAGAAATCCATTCTTCATAAATTAGTTATGACAGAAATGACACAAAATTTGAAGGAAATGAGAAAACCCAATCAATTTCCCCTTTTTGAATTGCTTAATATTATAAAACTGATAAAACAAGCTAAATCATAACTTGGACTGCGTGAAAAATCAATGAGTACATAACTTTCAATAATTTGTCGCTTTCACGAAGAAGTTTCTCTGTTGACAAACATCTGGATTTCTTAGAAGACCTCAACACCATGTTCAGTGGATAATTTCGTAACGTAACCACTCATGTCGTTTGAATTCCTTCAATATTCAAATTTAAATTCTCAGCCTTGCTCTCTGATTGTGAGGGTTTTTTCGAACTAGGTACGACTATCCAAGTAATGATTTTTCGGAGCTTCAGATGTTTGCAGACCGCTACAGGACCCTAATGAAGGGAAACCTTACATCTTATAACACAAGAAAACGGAATATTTTTCGAGACCAAAAATTACGACATATTCCGAAAATTGACAATCAACCGTTTTTTCCCCTTTTAAGCTCACTCCTTTCGATTCCTAACCTAATATTGCAGTTAGCTGACTTGTGCTAGATTTGTTCTGCTTTGTGCCGTTTACATTTTTTCTCAATTTCATTTGCTTCTCGATATATTTCTAAATAGTCCAGGCAGAACAAAAGAGCAACAAACGATCTCGATTATTTCATTCAGTTGTAGCAGTAATTCGCGATTTTATTCTAACAATATAATACGCGAATCATATAGATTCAATAGAAAGTAATGGAGGACAATTGAAGTAGGAAAATTATTCCTAAATTATATCAAATGACATATAAAAGGTTTCTAGATGGCATGTCACCCCCTACGCTCCCCAATCTCAATAGTTCGATCACGATTGTCGGTATTCTCTTTGATCGTCACTAGTTCGGCTTATTGGGCAGGCTTGTTTTGTATGGAATCAGGCGGATTCTCATATATTACAAAACTGATTGTCCATTCATCTCCGATCAGGATATTGTTCTGCAAGGAGGGGAAAATATAGAATAGTCCCATTTCGATTTTTCTTCTAGGGATACCTCTGAAATACAGTCAATACAAAAATATTCATTCATGAACAGAAATCATCATCAACCAAGCTCAAAACGAGCAATAATTTATCTAAGCAATTCAATATATGAATCGAGTTTATCAGAATTAATCCTATTCCAAGGAAATTATCCAGAAATTATAACATCAATAAGCTCATAGATATGTCTGCACAAAAAAAGAATAGAAGAGAGGAAAAAAATTTTGGTCGAATGATTTTTTAAATTGTTTTTAAATATCTATGTAGTATTATCATTTACAACATATATTTTTCATATGAGAATAATACTTTCGATATTTTTGTTTCTGTTATTATGAATAACTATATAAGTTTCAGATTTTTTTCAAATTATTTGTCTTTGAAAGCCATCAAGAGAAAAAGCGGAAACAACAAAGATCTATTAATGTAGGCACCGACTAATATCTTCCGCAAGGGTTTCATCACCATATATTACGACGCCCCTGATGAAATGATATCGCCCATGTTAGTAGAAACAAGAACAAAAATCAAAATTTGAAAATATCTACTGTCAACAAACAAGAAAGTTATACCCACTCCAGAACACTCAGCTCCCTCTGCCTAATTAATTTACCACAGCAGAAGACGGTAATCTGCTAATTAAGTATGGATCCGCCAACCCATATTTATTCATAAAACACATTATGTTTTTGACAATTAAGGTTAATGGAAATGCAAATAGTAAGATAACTCGGATAACATAAACTGATGAGATGACTCCGTAGCTTTTTCCTGAATGAATTGCAAATGAGCAAATATGAAACTGTCCGTTGCTCCCAGCCGAAAAACCGCATAATAAACATATTATTCCTCTCGGGATTATGGAAGGTTGGACTTGGTGCAATCCATCATCTATTTCGGGAAATTTTACGGTACCGCAAAATATACAACATTTGGTTCGGGTTGCGTACATTGAAGTGTGTCGTAAATGAACGTTTCCAGTTTATTCATGGTATCCAATATGTTTTTACCACATTCAAAAGATAATAAAATGAAACTGGAGAGATTGAAAAACATCATCTCAACAGAAATGTCATGTACTATAATAATTTTTTCAAAGGTGATTTGAAAATTAAGATGGCTCGATAGTCAACAAAAATCTAGGATGGGGGAAAAATCCAGGAATGTTACAAACAAAATCAATTAAAACACTTTGAATATTGCAAATGCTCTAACTCAGCTACATAATAATTTGAAAATTTTTTACTTCCTGATTCATATAAGGATTGCATGACTGCAGTCAACCCGAAAAACTTTCAACCAATATATTAAGAAGCTGTAAAGTAAGTTTTCTTAACAGCTTGTTGAAAATCACCAAAAAATTTTGAAAATTGTTCTGTTCCTTTTATTGTTGCGCGAAGTATATTTACAACTTCGTATTCGAACACAGTTAGGTACCTCAATATGAAGATATAGAAATGTTTAGTTAACTTTTTTTATTGATTGTTATATGAAAACGTTTCTACAGACTATACTCTTACATATTTGTTTGGCTTAAAAGTGTTCCTAGACTTTATTTATTTTGTTTCGTTAATGTTAAATTTTTCCAGAAAATTCATGTTGACATATGTGAGAAATTATTCGTAATAGAAGTGATTTTAAACCATTTTATGTATTTTTGAATATGTCTCTACAGCCCCAAGTACTGTCACAACCTCCCTTGAAGTGTGGTCGGTTGTGACATTTTTTTCTGATTTTCTCGTATGGGTTAACCATTTTACTAAGATGTAAGTATTTAGTATTTGCACTAAGATAAATCCATTCTTTACTTTTAAGTTTAGTGGTATAATAATATCGGCGATCAATTGAATATTGTTATAGTCTACAATACTTATTCAATTCTACATTACTTTAGGGGCATATTTTCCATGGAAAATTTGTCTGTAATTTGAAGAAAATCTTCAAATTATCTCAAGGGGGGCTTCCTTTCTTCAGAAGACGTTATTGTTCGGGGGCAAACTTTGCCTTCCTTATAGTGTGACTAATTATTTTTGATTTGAAAATTGAGCCCCTTGAAATTCAACACCAAATTCTGAAACACCTTATAAGCCCCTCTTCAAGTACAAGCGTAGACCTCGGTCTTCGACATTGATTTTAAGAGGAAATAATAACGAGTCCGAATGTTGAAACTCAAGTCAAGCAGCAAAGCAGCAATAATATCTTATGGTTTCCATTCTCACGATTTATTTAATTTCACGATCTCAGTAAACATTTTCGGTTTGGAGTGTTCCAACCGTAATAATCCGCTAGTCACCGTATCTAATGTTCCAATTGTTGAGTTTTTCTCCGCCTTAAACCGCCGCGCAGTCAAGCCAACTACAAATTGCAGACCAAACAAAAAGATTGTCGAGAACAATCAACTCAAGGCTGTTCTGGATAATGGACTCGGAAGATTCGAAACCACGAAAATAAGACTCTGTTCAATTCTCACTCCTTCATGAAGTGGCAACATCCAAGGAGATAAAAAAATACAGCGAGATGTAACGAACTAGAAAATTGTCAACGTTGTATTCTTTCATTTAACACCATCGTTGTTTCATGGGAAAGGAGGAGGAATAGCGTTCCTTGAAAATAAACAAATTGGATTGAACGGAAGTTGAGGTTGAGGCAATTGAAATTGGGAGTGCGGAGCACGGAGTACATAATTGATCCTACAGATTATGTTCCTGCATTGTATGACGTAACATTGCAATCAATCGTTTACTTATGTATGTGAGAATGTTACAGCTTGTTCTAAGGAACCAGGGCCGAAGCGTTTGAAAATGGTAAATCATAAAAAAATGGATGAAACCCATTGTGAAAGGAACAGAATATAACAGAAGATCAAGGAAAAATGAATTTTTAGGGTCGAGAAGTGGAAGCTTTCAAAATTAAAAAAAATGGCAATGTTATAGGTGATAAAATATCTACCAGTTTTTTATCCCACTTTTTTTATAAAACCTCAAAATATTATCGAATATTCAATTTATCCAGTTCTCGGGTTTTCATTTTCATCTTTTGGAAAAAAAATGGTTGACTAAATTCGAGTAACTTACGTCTTCATGTCCCAAATACACTTTTGATTTTTGATTCAAAATATAAATTGTTGTATTTTGATTGAATATAGAAAAAGCAGCCCAAATCTCAATCAAAAAATCCCACCTCGATTTATCTGCTTTTTAAAAAAAAATGGTATTCTGTCTGTCAAAATATTAGGATTTTTGAGTAATTAAAGTGTAAATTTTGTTCATTTTCAATCATTTTTCAGACGGTCATTTTTCAAATTATTACCCTAGTTTCACAGTTGCAGCTAAGTCCCTTGCATTTCCTGAGAATATTTATCATGGTAATGTATATTTTTTGTATCATGAGAAAATGAAGATTTCAAAGAACTGAAAATACGATTTTTTTCAAATAGCAGGTTTTTCGACGTATGAATGTTCGATTCAAAATTAGAATGATTTTTTGATATTGAGACATTTGTTTTTTGGACATGAAAAGGTATATTTTCACTAAATTTTTTCACAAAAATCTACTTGCCTGAATATTAAAAATGAAAAACAAAAAAATTAATTTTTTGAAATTTTCACCTGAATTTTGGTGTTATTGGAAAAAAATGTTGAAAAAAGTTGTAGATATTTGTATCACCTGAAAGTTTTCCCTCAATTTTCTTCATGAGGCTCGTAGTTTTGCCGGAAATCGAGCTTTTTCACCTTCATAAGCTCGCCCCCTTCACCTCAGATTGCCCTCAGTGATTTCCCCTTCATATTGGTAATATTCTCTTCACTCAATAGGTCACATTCTACTTTCTAGAGGGGATCAACCTTTTTGTCCAGAATCCACCAGCGGCGCACCAGCAGAATTTTATGTCGTAAAAGGAATTGACCTCTGAAAAAAAGTTTCTTCTTATTTATTCTTACATTGCATACTAGATGATGTGAAACCGAACGTAACCTCATTTTTGAAATTGGTCTTGATATAAAAACCAAATTTCAAAATATTGAAAGATAACAAAACAACGAAGGCAACAAAACGTCCTAATTTTTGGAAATACATATTACATTAAATATGTAAATTCAGAGCTCACCCGCTTACTCTCATGAGAAATAAATAAAGATTAAAGAAATTTTTTTATGAACTATGGAGATCAGAAACATAAAAGTTTTCTTTTTAAATGTGAATATTGATTTCTATATTTTCAAACTATGTCCTTTAATAATTCTCAAAATTTTCAAAGACAAACTGATAATTTGATCTTGGTCACAATAAGTACACACTGATTTGAGTTCACTATTCGAGAGTTATACCAGATATGTAGCTTTGAGACTCGAAATTAACTTCAATTTTTCATACATCCTACAAAAATGTATAACGTTTTATATTTAATTTTGAAGGAACCTTTCCAAGATAAATTTAATGCACTTACTGATCGTCATTTTGGAAAATCTATGGTGTTTTGAGAACTGTTTCAAGCCCCTATCTGTGATGTTGCTGTCCTTTTCGTCTCTATGAAAAACCTCATTTAAGTCATTGATAATTCGTCCCAGATTTACATTAGGAGAAGCTTGAATCAAATATCAGACTTATCATTTTCATTACTTTTTATTGTGAATATGATTTACCTAACACAACTCAATCATATCCAAGCTATCAAGATTATCTACACCATAATATGAAAAAATTGTTGAAATTCACATAATATTGTGTTTTCCTTGTAGACCTGATATATAAATAGTGAAGGCGAATGCAGCAATATTCGAGATAAATCTAAATTAACTCTCAACATGTTTACTTCAGGAGACAAAATCACCCATATGAAGATGAAACACTGGAAAACCTATGGACAAACGGTAATGTAACCAGTAATAAAAGACTGAAATATGAAATCCAATGAAAGAAAAACAACAATATAAACGAGGACAAATGAAATGAATCGAAACATTGACTTTTGACCACATGTGTTATTTCATTACTCATCGTTTCGTTATGTTGTTTTCATTTTATTGAGTTTGATACTTTGGCTTTTCAATTAGGTATATTGCTGTTACTGTATGGGTTTTCTCTTTTTGCAGTTTAACTTGGTCTCCTTAAGACTAGTTTTATTCGCTCATGAGAATTGATGATTATTACTTGAATAATTTATATGTAATAGTGTTTCATTAGCCTTAACTCTGGACTGGTCAGGTATCAGGACTTTCGATCTTAATATTAGATAAAATCTTTAATAACCTGACCTAGCATTCATGTCGAATAGTCTTACAAAATAGGTTAAAACACCAAAGTAGGTGTGATAAGTATATACAAGAATGTCTTTTAAGCTATCATGCTTATACACATATAATCGTTTGGCTCAACCATCAACTTAGTTTCATAATGACGATCGCAATCAGGTCTTCGCAACTTTAGGACAATCTAAGTGTATCATACAATATACTGGTCAAGTTAATGAAAAAAATAACGAAAACTGAAAGAAATCTACTCACTCTTTGAAGGCCTTTTCTGACATCCCAAATTCCAGGAGAATATTGAAGTCCTTATATGTTTTTAAGAAACCACACATAATAGTTATCATCACTAGGTCTAATCAACACGAAAATAACTTAAATCAATAATAATTACCATCGATCATTCAAAAATACGGAAACCGCGTAATATTCGCATCACTTGCAAAACTTTCTTTTTTGTCCACGTGCAGGAACACGAAGTAGATAGATCACAGAACTTTGAAAAGAGGTGATCTGGGTAACGATAAATTTCAATAAATCAAGTTTAAAAATTGTTTGTGTCTCCGTTTTCATGTTCGTTTCATTTGAAGTATTTATAGTTGTTTTGATACTCTTCATATTTTCAATATCATCATTTTTTCCATATCAATAGTAGTTCATTGGAATAAAAGTTAATTCTGAGAAGGATTCCTTTGTATTATATGGGGTATTAATTAATAAATATGAGTTTCCAACGATTTTTCATATTTCTGATGATTATTTGAATTAAAACATAAATTCCCGGCATAAACGCCACTTTGGAAAATATCTTTCTGTTGTCTGAACATTAGAAGGAGGAAAATCCAGTGCAATATCATCAGCATAAATAAATTTTTCGGTAGTTGAAATATCTTACAAATATAAATTGAATAGGAGAGGTGCTAAAACCGAACCTTGTGGGAGGCCATTATAGAAGGTTGCTATCATCTTTCATTTTCCAAATAAACACGAAACCTTCTGTCGGATAGCACATTTTCTAATAGTCTAATCGTTTTTGTACATTTTAAATGATTATAGAGTTCAAAAATTAATCCATTTTTCTATACTGTATCGTATGCTGCGGATAAATCAACGAATGCTGTCCCTGTTTTCTAGTTTTTATTGTACCCTGCATCAATAAATGTGGTGAGACTAAGAACCTGTTCACAACAGTTCTTATTTTACCTGTAACCCCCTGACAATTTTATAACGATTCTTCTACAGTTGATTCAATTCTTAATAGAATAAGTGCCTCTGAAATTTTGGAAAGATCACGCAAAAAACTAATAGGATGTTAACTACTTGAAATACTAGAATTTTTTCCACGTTTCAAAAGTGCTACTACTTGAGCTTTGCGAAATTCGGTCGGTGAATTGCCGGAATTCACTATAAAAAGATAATTACGAAGACAGGGTTTTTTCTCACATGTGTAACGAATTCTGGATTAATTCCATCAAAACCTGCAGCTTTTCTAGATTTTGTACATTTGATCACTGAAATTAATTAATCCTAATTGAATGGCTCAGAGATAACATTCACGATATTTTTTTGATGTCCTAAATTTATGTAATTTGAACTTCATACATATCTTTGTTTTGATATTTCGATATTTTAATTGAATTAGGGACATTAACCCTTTACTGGTATGGCAGGGTCAAAATTGACCCTACTGAAATCAAATTGCACCATAGACAGATACGGAGTGTTTATAAATTATAATTTCTCTCCCCTCCAGCTATTCTCCTAGTGTATTGATTTGACTAACATACGCTAGTAATTTTTTGTGTAAGCGTCTGGCATAAAACCGTGACAGCGGGCTTGGGGTCAAATTTGACCCTGCCATACCTTTAACGTCATGAAGTCAATGGAACCAACCTAAGATTCTGTTAGACTCCAAAAAGAAGCTAGGTATTTTTATGCCAATACAACGATAATAAACATTTCAAATCAAGTCTTTAATGTAATAAAATTGTTTGCAACAATCAATATTCGGTCAGAACACTATGCCAAAATTGTGATCAATATGAACATATAATGGAATAGTACCATATAAAACATGTTTGTTTGAATTTTCCTGGTTTCATATCTTCATATTCTATTGTCATATTCTTTCGAAGAAACCCATACCAAAGAGTTATTCAAGTAAATATTTATTAATTTCGTAGTTGTTTTTTCTCAAAGAGATATTGTAGTACAGTTTCTGGAAAATTTATCATTTATTCATTATATATGTGTGGAATACAATAAATTCATTTTCACGGTGTAGTTTGATTATCAAAGAGTAATTCTTGATGTAGAAAAAACCATATTTTTTCTGAACTCGATAAAAAAATACAAAAGGTCAAAATTGACCCTACCACATCGTCTAAGCAAATTTAAATCACCATACCAGGTAAGGGTTGACAAGAAGGTAAGAAATCAATTTAGGGTTAATTTTCGAAGGAGATATCGCGGTAGGTGCAGCTTCACCTAGTTTTCTCAAAATATCCCATGAAGTCCTACTAGAATGGTATTTGTGACTACACTATTTCATTTATCGTTTTGACTGGCTTTTACTGAGCTCATGAGTTTTTCCCTTTTTTTATTTTATGGGGAATCTTTATATTCCTTGTATAATTGAATTTGGGCTGTCCTTGAATCATGTACTCAATATTGTACTAAAGTCCCATAATTTTGGAAAGAAATTTAGTGAGAAGGTAGAAGACAAAACTATATACATCTCAGGAGGAAAAGGCTCTTTCTTCCTCGAATATTTTGAGAGAGGAAAAACACTATTTTCCTCCCTTGGTATGTAAATAGCTATTGTTCAGAAACTATCTCTTCTTGTACCAATTCATTCCAAATGTTGTCGACCCGTCCTTCACAAAAGATAAAATTTTGCACATGAAACCACCTTATCGCGAACTAAAACCGCGTTCCCGCGATAAACCCATCCAGATACACCATCCTCGGCGTATAAAAATACCATGACTCAGTGATTACCACGAACCGTGCATTTCCACCCGACAATACCGTGCTGAATCGGAAATTCGTGGTATAATGGAGCCCATATTCGTGAAATTTCATTGTGGAACTCGCCATAAAGAAACGTGCCCGGCTCATTTTCATTTATAATCATTTGCGCTAGGCCGGAGCAGGAGGGAAGGGCCTCTCTTGTCGAACGGATCGCCGGATCTCCGTACAGTCATTATTCATGCCCCGAACAATTCCTTTCCAAGGATGCATTATAACGTGAATTATTACGAATTGTCGGATGCTATCGGCATGAAATTATGGATATTGTGCCGACGGAATTGATGAGCGCAGAACCGAATTTGTCATCTTAAATTGGCAGGACATAAGTCAGGGTAATGGGTTTCGTTAAACGCGAACTGTAGATCTTCCTGTTGTGAAGACAGGAACTATATACTTGGCACCTGAGATCCGGGTCCTGCTTCAGGAAAGTCTATTCTTTTTAACAGCACAATTCATCTTCTACTTGTTTGCCACATGTCATGCAGCCAACTCTTGTGAGGTTTGCCTAAACATCTTCGGTTTTTTCTTCATCCAAATGACCATTCATCATCACCATGCAGCATTCCTGTTGAACATAGGCCCCCCAAATCGTTTTCCATTCTAACCGATTTTGTGCTGCTTGTATCGCGTTGCTGTGGCTTCTCTTAATATCGTAGGCGATCCTCCTCTACTTCGCTTGAGATACTCACCTCATGGCCAAGGTTCCCATATTTATCCACCGTTTGCATTTCAGCTCAATCATCTTCAAGCCACAGCTGGAAACGAGGATTGTTATGAATTTTATGCTTGAGACCCACACACGTCTTTAAGGTCCTGTAGCATCAGTCGCATTTCTTCTAGATCTTCCGATAACAGCACTAAGGTAAATGTCCCAATTATCGACAGTGTCCCAATTATCGACATTTCTGAAGTATTATCTGTTTAATAAGAAGAAAAACGATCTCATTACAATTTGTATGTAACATACTTCTGATACATACTTTAAAGATCATATTGAAATCAAAAAATAGTTTTCCCTAACCCCCCAAGCCCGAAAAAACTGCTGCTCAACAGTCGCGTATGAGTCGTTTTCTAGTGAACACCGTTCTACTTCCTCATAAGGTAAGCGCATACCCTTTCATTCGCTTCAATTTTCACGTACAATATTTCACTGAACTGTAAAATATTGATTACAAACATAGTTATATAGGATTATTCTGCTTCTGTTTTATCAAATTTTGACTATTAATCCTATATTTTTATGAAAAAACAGGGTGTCGATAATAGGTACATCTGAAAGCTACTGTGTTCCAAATATCGACATGAGTGTCGATAAATGGGTCTCGTATGAATTTTTTTGACTTAGTGATAGTTAACAAAGTAAAGTGATTTTCTAAAAAAAAAATTTTGTGGGGTTGTTCATGAAACTCATCCTTCTTCCTGTACCAATTATCGACATATTGTTTTCCGTCAAATTATAAAATGGGAGTACAATGATTCATGGTGTCGATACAACGTGCAACTTGATGTCGATATTTGGTGCAATACAAGTCGATGTCTAGAAAAGAAAAGATTAACTAGAAATACTCTTTGAAAAAAAAACAGTCATCATTATTTCACTTCTGTTAACAAAATTCGCTTCGAAATGATTGAATATTTCAACTACTATCAATCGACATTCAATTTATATTCAAGTCAACACTTATTTCAATAATATTTTTACGGATGTCGATAATAGGAACATTCATATGTCGATAATTGGTTATTTTGCGTTTTCAGTGAGCTTTCCACTTACAGTAACAGAACAGGCAAGCATTTTCAGAGAGATTTCAGAAAAAACATCTGTTAAAGAAATTCAAGAAAAAAATATACCCACTCCTTTCAGAAACGCACTTCTCTCGCACAGATGAACACTCAGTCACTGCAGAGAAGGAACAGAGAATTGAAGGAGAGAGAAAATTATTGAAATCACCCAAAAAGAAAAAATGTAAAACAAAGGAAAATATAAAGATGGGAAATCAGGATCCGTCGGAAAAATCTGAATACGCTAAAGGTGATTATGTGTTCGTAGAATATGATGCTGAATATTTTCCTGGGTTAGTATTGAAGAAGTCTGGACAATCATACCAAGCATTGACAAAAAGCCATGGTAACTGTAGATGGCCCAACGTTGATGATATTTTGCATTTCGAAGAAGAAATATGCATATTGAATAAATGTGGCATATTTGACATACCTGAAATGCAAAAATTAAAAAAAATTGAATTCATTTCAGAGTTTTTTAACTTTTAATATTTATTCCAGAATAATATTGTCAATATTGTTCACTTTTGATGTTTTTTCGAACTGTTGCTTCATTTTTCATCATGAATAAAAGATTATTTCATTCATATTACTTCTGTCACGTTGCTCAGAATGATATAATTCACACCCATTTTTAAATTTCCACTCTGTCGATAATTGGTACCACCACATGTCGATGATTGGGTTTTCCCATTTTCTAGTTGTCGATCATTGGGACATCTGACTTGTGTGTATTTAATTCAATTTTAATTATTTTACAGTATACGAATTAGTTTTTTATGTTTGTTTATTCAAATATAACATACATAGAAAGGAAAATTCAGAAAATTCAACAAATTCTACTTATATTTCAACTCGGAAATCATACTCTCTTCGTAAGATCTCACTATAGTGTCGATAATTGGGACATTTACCTTATATCGTCTGCAAAACGTGAGTTGTTTACTTTCCTACTATCTATGTTTATACCTCTTTGATTATTGTAGTTGTAAATTACGATGAAACCTAAAGTAACATCTTTAGCCCTAATGATAATGAGGGGTTTCATATTTTTATTCAAACAGTCATAAAAAATACTTTGGGAGCTTGAAACCCCCAGAACTACCTGGTACTTCATGCGTCGTTGATGCCACAATATTTCTTACGGCAGCGCTAGCCTTGGTTTTTTCTACTGCTGCATATTGTTGTTTGGTTGAACAGTATTCATTTAAAAAAATGTGTTCTCTATGAGAGTTATCACTGCTACTAACAGATGCTCAATTTGTCCTTGGTAACCTCTCAAATATTGTACCTCTCTATATTCACAGAGAGAGAACTTCATATTTCGATTGGGAAAACATCAAAAATAGACAATAGACATGAAATTTAACATTGTAAAAGTTTCTTGTTGCCTAGTATTGATCCTGATTATCAAGTTACCTCATTTTTTCGAATGGTGTGGTTCAGTAGAGAAGATTGAAGATAGACTGCTCGAGTGCCTACACAAATGCATAATAGTATATTTTGAAACAACTTGCAGAATGAACTTCTATTCCAACTCGAATGCGAAGTTCGAAAACGAGCGACGAAGGAGCGATTGTTTCCTGCAACGAGTATTAGACGGTATTTTCTCTATTTCAGTCAATTCTTGTGAAATACTCTTGAAATTCAAATAGAAACTCAGATTAGTGACTTCTGTATTGTATCTTGGCAGTTGATTTGACAGATCACGGAATTTGAATTGATTTGATTCGAAACTTGGTGCGATTGGAGTTCAGTACTGACAACCATAAAACGAAAAATGTAACTGAAAACAATGCTGTAATGAATTACATCACAGCACTACTTTTAGTACTGTAATGAACTCATTACGATACTGAAATAGAAAATAGTATATTCTAAAACAAGTTGCAGAATGAGCTCCTATTCCAACACGAATGCGAAGTTCGAAAACGAGCGACGAAGGAGCGAGTTTTCGATAGCATGAGTGTGCAACGAGAGTGCAACGAGTATTAGACGGTATTTTCTCTATTTCAGTCAATTTTTGTGAAATATTCTCGAAATTCAAATGAAAATTCAAATTAGTGACTTTTGTTTTGTATCTTGGCAGTTGGTGTGACATACGAAATTTGACAGATCACGGAATTTGAATTGTTTTGATTTGAAACTTAATTCGATCGGAGGTCAGTACTGACAACCATAAAACGAAACATATAACTGAAAACAATGCTGTAATGAGTTTCATTACAGCACTACTTTTAGTACTGTAATGAACCCATTACGATACTGAAATAGAGAAAAGTCATTTACATAACCGGAAAAGTTTGAAAACAACTAATGCAAAAAGTTCTCTGGAAAAAAATTACACATGAGCAGACGTTCAAATCGCATTTAAACATAACATAATACATCCATATTGAAATGATAATGAAGAACAATGACAAAATGGCGAAATAACAAAACATGATCATCGTATAAAAACAAATCAACATAAGAGAAAAGACCCCAATAAGAAAAAAGTGTAAACAGAATTCATCATACTGGAATCCTTCCGAATCGGACATTGGCATAATATGTGTTGACAGATTCTTTTGATATCATTGAACTGTAACTGTAATCGAAGAATGAAGTGAAAGCATTAAAATGTGTGTATTACTCCGTTTTTTTAACGATCGAGTGAATGTAATGTATCAGTCGATATATTTGAAAAAAATTAATTCATTTTACTCTGCGTAAAATAATCAGTCCTACAATACAATCATCTGTTCGAATACAATGACTTCCAAATAACTTCATTTCGGAATGTGCCTTTTTCGCTCAGATCTCACATCTATCAAACAGTGAATTGAATAGTCTTGTCAAATGTCAATACGCTCAAAATTATCATTTGAAATTTATACGATACCCACCATTATCTTTGGTAATGAATTCAAATTTTCCATAGTTTTCGGCAATGATGAACAAGCCTCGTATCAAATGAGCAGCACACTTGCAAAACGCAGTTTGTCCAAAATTGTAAATTTTCAGGAAAGGCAAAATATTGATGCTCAAAGTCGGCTTAAAAGAGAGAAATAACATGAGTAATTACTCAATGTGAAGACTCAAAAAAGGGAAAATAGCTCGATTATTCGAAAAATGGAGCTGGACAAAATGCTATATGCATTGATAGTCTTGGCAGTGCTCTGCAAAAATTGGAACTAACCGTTTCAACTCCAGATAGAAATCGACACTAGTAATTTTTTTGCACTGTCTATTTTTTTCATTCATTTTTGGACCCAAAACTAGCCCTGGTGAGTCTACTTGCTCGAATTTTACGCGATGGACTTCTGTATGTCTGCGTGATTTCCATCGTATATTTTGATCGGATGATGATGAGATTAATAATAGTAATAATAACATATTTATTTCTACTGATTGGAAAGTGTGGGAAAATGTTAACTTTCAATTACAAAATTATAAAACACAAATATAACATAATCAATTTTTGTTATGAACAATTCATGATAAATAAAAATACACATACAATCCAAAGATGAAGTAAAACAACAAAACTAACACACTAAAAACGTGACATGAAAAATTCATCAATTGAATTTATGGTTTTTTCCTTCAGGAAACGCTTCAGATAAAATCTGAATCTCGCCAGGTCAGGAACTTGCCCTATTTCGATGCCTTTATGAAACGAAGGTCATCCAGATGAAAAATGCAAAGCCATATTGCAATTTTGTACAAACTACGTTCTGTAAATCTGCTCCTCGAATTATATCATCTCTATGAATAACAAATAATAATAAACTGACGAAACTGTGTCACAGTCACTGTCACTAATGTTACTGTCACTGTCACTAGTATTGCTGTGATATTTACATAGAATATGTGTTCAAACTTCGTATATCGTGATTGAAAATTGGCCTTTCTATTATTTTGTTCCTCTGAGATTTTTTTCTTTTGGATGAAGTACAGTTATGTCTATGATTATCATAATAATTTTAACATTTTGATTTGTGTTGATTTCTTGTATTGTAATTTCGTGATTATATCAGAATGTTTTTTATTGCATTTTCAATTTATAGATTAATATATCTTGCTTTTTTCTCTTCTGCATTTTTCCATTTATCATTGTTCCCTATTATGATGAAAAACCTATGTTTTATTCTGTTTACTTTTTTCCAATTATTATTTTGTATGGCCCCAACTGCTCCTCTCTATATGATTGTGAGATGTTCACTATTTTTGTCGTGATCTTTTGTAATTTTTTCGTCCCAATAATCTCAATAATAGCATAGTAATAATGATTTTATACATATTCACGTGAGTGCTTTCTGCAAAATTTTCCACTCAATCTCGGATTATCCCGCTCGGGATAATATACCATAGTTTCGGTTTCCTGCAACAAAACTAAAAGTTTCAAACTCCGACGGATCTTACGTCCCCTAGTTTATTATCTTCGTAAGAACACGCCGCCGCAACCCTCGAACCGAAATGAATATATAACGCCGTTTTTACAATAATGCTTTGTTTCCGGGAAACGCATCCGAGTAACGAATTCAAGCACGGATTTATGCGGGGACTGTTTTTCATAGTTCAAGTGGCTCCACTGATATAACAACACACGAGACGGAGACCGCCTAATGGGTTTAGTCTGTACTTCAAAAGGTTCCTGACGTGCTGTTCTGCCTACCGAGGTATTCCATTAGGGGGAACGTGCAGTGGCGGAGAAATGAAAGACATTTCTTCAAGCTCTCATATCCGTTCGCCCCCGGGCGGATTGTGAATATGACGTGGTTACCTTGGATGTTCCAGAATTAAAGTCGTTCACGCAGGAATTCTTTTGAAGCCCTGATGGAGGAAATGGAACGAAAAACACAAGTCACTTACAAGAACACCTGATGGTTATGTTGTTTCTTTTGCCAATATTCAGTCCTTCAAGCACAAATGGAGTGAGGGTTACATTCTTCTTCATTGTGTTCGAGGAATGGGGAAATATATGCACGTTTTGAGAAAATGAATGACTTGGATGAATTTTCCGAACTAAACAATTTTCCTTTGCTATTGTTAGTTTTCGCATGTACATGGTGTCAAAAAACCCTACTGAATCAAACGTCACACCACGATAGAATAGGCCAACTACTATCGTAAGGTCAATTATATAGCTCTTATTAAGCCTAGATTATTGTATTATCACCCCTTATTAAAATTATTCTAAGTAGTTCGTTGGAAACCTCAGTTAATGCGAATGTGAACGAATGTTCTTCTACATAATTTTTATCACTCAAAATAAAGCCTCTTTAGTTTGAAAAAATTTTAAAAATAATTTCTGGAGTTTGAAATTTTCGAAACAACATTAACACTATTTCTTAAAATCATTATCTGTATAGGATACAAGAGAGTCAGTGGAGAAATCGAAACTGTTCAAATTAGACCTGTGATTGAAAAAAATACTATGGGTATTTTCATGAAATTCTGAAAAATTTTGAATCGGTACGTTTTTGCTGAACTCGTGTTAGTATATTTTGTCTACTTTATTGTGGTGTTTGATTCGCTAAGATCTAAAAGTTCCCCCCCAAAACTGGATCCGCTCCTATGCTGCACACTTGTTCCATTTTCAAGTATTATCTTTCCTTGTGCTGGCTTTTATTTTTCATTTCCACTTCTTTTTTCTTTGTCAAAGTTTGTTCATATTTCCTTGGTGTCGGTGAAAAAGGAGATAAGTCTATTATTGAGAATGTTCAGGAAAATTATTTGAAGTTTGATTACAAATCACAAATCGTCCAGAATCAAGAGGTATCTCGTTCAGCTCAAAAATAGACTTATTTCGTTTTTTCCCGACACCACGGATTTATTCATGATTTCAAAACACTTTATTTTTGATTTTGATCTTCGTATTTCAACTCATTTTCTTCAGTTTTGGTTATGTTTTTATGCCTCTAATTTTTTAGATATTTTCAAACTCTTTCATCATTTTATCATATTTCTCGAATATTTTTCTGGTCATCTTTTCGAGTAATTTTACCATCATATATCATCTTGTGAGTTCGGGTTTTTCATTCCCGTCCACCTCATTTTTCATATCTCAAAGTCATTTGATAAGTTACCATTTGTATGTATCTCAAAATGGAAGTTGCTTCTTGAAAATTGAATGAAATAGATCTAGAGTGCTCGGGAAAAGGAGTAAAAGTTATTAAATGGCCAAAATGAGAAATGTCCTCATTTCTCATATATGTATGTCCTTCAATAATGAATTTCACCTTCTGGTGAAAAGAGAATGAGTCATTTGCAATATTACAAAGTAGAATATAAATGAATTCAAAATAGTTAGTTATTACAAAGAAACTTGAATCACCAAAGACCACCACTCTAGAAATTATAACATTACATTTTTTGGCAAAAATGATTCTGAAATGATGAAAAATTTTCTGTCCCGCGTTGGGCACCAAAATTCTTTTTTTTTTTCATTTAAGAATTTGCAATCAAATCAAAAACATTATCTAACTTAAAAATTTCCGACTGACTCTTAACCGAGATCGAGAATTCAGTGGTGAAAGATATTTTCAATTGAATAGTTTGAATAATTAACAATTCCAAATAAGAACAAATTCTGACATTCGAAATTTCGATCAGAATAATTACTCAAACTAACTAATCTTTCCTAATATTATTACTCAACTCTATGATCTTATTATTCAATATCCACGAATTGAAATTCTAGGTTTTATTAGGTTGAATTTCTTCTCGTACACACTCCAATCACTCCGCTGGTTCCTTCTCGGCTTTCTGTTCACCATTTCTTCATTCATATATTTATACCTTGTTTTGATTTTCCTCAGTCTCCTTGGTAGAATCTAACTTTTTTCATTTTAACAAATTTTTCATCATCCTTTCTCATTTTCAAGTATATTCTTGTTATCTTTAATCCCTTTCAATTTGCCTTCATTTCATAACTTCTTTTTCCCTTTTTACTTTATTTTTTAACTGATTTATCCTTCAATTTTTGCCTCTTTCAATTCTCTTCTCATTTCCATGGTTTTTAGTTTCAACTATATACACTTTTTTGTTTTATCTAATCTAATCGTAATACATATTCCTTGGAATCCACATGTTTTCTTATCTTTATTTTCTATTTACAACTCTATATCTTCAAAAGAAAACCTCAATTGCAATTTAATATTGAATTTCAATTATGAAAATTTTGAATTCATCTATTTGAAATCGATTTTAAATAAAGTGAAATTTCAAAACCTTACAGATTGATTTTTTCAAGCATGTACTTGAAATTCAGCCAGTGAATGTATTATACTTGTTTACTTCTATTGACTTTTGAATGAAATATACAATTTTGAACAATAACCTAACCTTGGTTTGGAAAGAATTACCGAATGGTATATCCACTCTTTTCCGATATTTTTCAAATATCCTTTGCGCCATCGACAAGATTACAATTGATTAATTTTTTGTCGCTAAGTTTTCCGAGAACTAAGTTGATCGTGAATTGTCCTTGGTTGTGATATTCTTTATGTATTTCCTATTGTCTCTTTCAACGCTCTTTCCTGATCATTCATTCTTAGTCATCGATCACTCGAAAATCGATGTACCAGTAGGCATTCATTCTGACTTACTGAAATAATGGTATTTCGTAGCTGAAGTTTTGGTGATATTCAGTAAATGATTCCACCTGCCTCAATATTCTTTTGTGTTTTCCGGCACAAAGGAACAAACAATGAAATGTAATTCAAATATCATGGTGAGGATAACTTTCACCATTGACGACATGTGTTGATTCTGAAACATTTTCTTAATAAAGCAATGTGAATAATAGACTTAAGAACTGTCTCATTGTTCCTCTTATCTCATTTCTTCAGTTGAACTGGAAGCGAGACTGGAGGCCTATATTAAACACTTTCATAACCAGATAATTTACCTCAAGCTGTGGTTCTTTTATCTGATATTATTGGATCATAACGCAGTTTCTGTTTTGCGTATCGTATGTGTGGTTAAATTCATTTTTTGGTAGGCTTTACTTCTTGTAGTAGATTTACAATACACATTTATGTATTTCCTTAGTGTGATAATTCTTTACAGCTGTCTCTCCATATAATATTTTCAGAACATCTTTCTGCTTAACGATTGAATGTTTTTTCTTTCAGATGAATCAATGCAGATGTGGATGGCTAAGTACAAGATATAACTGGGTGCAGTAATCAGTTCTTCTAAATTTGGGCTGATAAATTAAAACGAAATATAACAATTTTGGTCTTGACTTATTCGTGGAATTCCAGGGAGGGTTTAAAAGGTGAGAAAACATAAAAATGCAAGGTATTTAATATGGTTTTTCCTTGGAAATAAAGTTGATCGATTATCATTATTTATAACATCTCGATTTCAATAATTTCCTCAAGTAAGGACGATGCAAAGTTTGCACAATACACGAATGTACGATTGTAATCAATTAATAATATAAATAATCAAGTAATAATTCGATTAACATCAAGTATCATGTTCGGTTATCTATGTATCTATGTTATTATAGGCTTGGGTGATCATTTATGAAAGTGTATTTCAAGTTACGTCCTCTTTTTGCAGTTGATCTTTTGTTATAGATACAACTTACCTCAAAGTGTACGGGAACTTTTGTGTCAACTTGGTTAATTTCAATTTGCGATGCCGAGAAGAAGAAGACCTGACATAGGGGGTCGCAGTCGTTCAAGTGTACGGAGAGATACAAATCGTGCTAATCGCACTGATGGCCAGACAGAGATATTTCAAGAAAATATCACAATTGCGCTCACTCAAATATTATGTTTGCGTTCAGGAATTTGATTTGTGACAAAACATAATATTCATCAATCTGAATAGAAATAATCTGCTTTTTAGTTATCAATCGAGGCATTAGGAAATCTGCCGGGTCAGCTAGTATAATAATAATAAAATAAGTGGTTATTCTGTAAACTACAGGTATAAACAGTTATCGCGGATCCGTGGTCCTGTACGTGATTTCTAATAGAATTCATTACAAAATAACAACAGCCATTATTCAAACTAATGTAAGAAATTCCAATATGAAAGAGGACAAATAATTTTCATTCTGGATCAACCATAGAATAGAATACTCAAATACTTATATTTAAACTCCTTCTGCATTTAGTTGGTACACATAAATACACTGAGAGAAATAAATTTGTTTTTATCAATAAAGTATTTATTTCGAGATTATTCATTAACAGACAAATCCACTTATTAATCTTTAATTTATTTATTAACTAACAGATCTTGCCTCTGAAAGAATTCATTCATATATAACGAAATATTTATTTACACGGTATTTGTTAATATTTAATATATTTGGGTATGATGTTTTTCATTTAAACTGCAGTTCTCTCCAAATATAAGATATATTAATTGAAAACTTATGTTCATTTGGTAATAAACGAACGTTTGGTTTCTATTACTGAATGATTCTAAACTTCCACCACTCCACGATATGTTTACTCAAAAAACAAGATTTATTAACAATGAACAAACCGCATTTGACATGTTTCAGTCATCTTGGCTAGTTAACATTGTTCGGTGGTCGGTAGATTCAACTACCCGACTCCTGCCGATAAATCGCGAATGACGCAATCGGATGAAAGGTAAAAATCGAATCATCGATGACCACCGATAGCGAATGAGTTCCCCTTCCAACCCTAACTCCCCAAAGAATTCTTCACGAGCGTCATAGTTCATGAAGAATTAAAACTAACAAACTAACATCGAATTCTGGGAGAGTCGCCAACCGAAGTTCAGATTAAACCTTCAACCTTCCCAATGGCACAGTTGGTTAGCGCATTGGACTAGTATTTCGAGGGTCGCAGGTTCAAATCCTGCACGGACTGGTCATTATTCCAGAATTCAATTCAGTCTGCAAAACCATTAATTTTCAATTTTGCTATCAGACGTTAACATTCATTCATAATTCATGCAGTTTCTTAATTATTACTAAATATATTTATTTCAGTGTAATGCGTCTTCATTCGGTATTATTGAATGTTATTATTCATAAATAAATGTGATATAATATTGAGTGAAGGTGATTTGCGAAAACTTAAATAAATTCTTTATTTCCATGAAAGAAATATTTATTTGTCCATTTGGCCAATAAATGATTTATTAACTTTAACGCATGATCGATAATATCAAGTGAATACTTCTCTCAGTGTAGGTAGGTATTTATTGAATCAGAAACAAATATCGATTGAAATATGTTCCATGGCTTTAAAAAAAAATTCTAAAAACAGTTTCTTAAACAGAATCGATTAAATTGACATAATAATATTACATTACAAGCACAGTTGCACTATCTATTTCATCAAACTGAGGCCAGGCCCAGTGGAACGAGCGGAAACGTTGTGGTGAGACGTCACACAGTGACCATCCATAGCCCTGAAAAATTCAATATTCACGGGGCTGTAAACTACAACAAATTAACTCACAGTATGAAAATCTCAAATTTATTCTACAACTGATGGTGTTCTCAATGATAAATATTTTTATCAGAATTATGCATGCATATTTTATCCACTTTCAACGTTTTTCTTCAATACAAATGTTTTTTCGCAGCAGGAATGAAGATGATATTATCAGATTTTGAACATATTGGCTCCATTCTAAAATCAGTGGTTCTCGATTAATTCTAGTCATCAATAGTTTTTCTTTCGTTTGATTTTCTACACTCGATCTCTATGCAACGCGAAACACGCAATTTGACCCAAGAGGAATGTGCCCAAGCGGTAGTTTTGCGAGAAGATGGGTGGTCATACACAAGAATTGCAGAAAGTGAATTGGTTGAGGCTTTCGCGGCCATCGTTCAATGTGACATGTTCTTTCGAGCATTTACGACGACGGCCTAAATGCTCGAAAGAACATGTCACATTGAAATTGCAGAAAGGTTTGGAGTTTACCATACAAGTGTATCCAGAATGTTGCAGCGATTCAGGGAGACAGGTATGAATGTCAGAAGACCAGCACAGGGTAGACCACGGGTAACAACTGCCATTCAAGAACGTACTTGAGTGTTTCTTCGTTGAGACAACGGTTTGCAACCGCTCGCCTCCTTCAAAATCAGCTTGAGCAAACTCATGGGTTGCAAATTAGCACTCTGACAATAGGAAATCGCCTCAGAGAATATGATTTAAGGCCTCGTGTCGCAGCAAGATGCTCAGCTCTTACCGCAGGACGCGTTTGGATATGCGAGAGAGCATATCCATTTGGAAGAGGCCGATTGGGAAAGAGTTCTCTTCACAGATGAGTCTAGATTCTGCCTCTACCATTCCTGTGATCGACGTTCCCTTGTATACAGACGTCCACATGAAAGATATACTCAATGCAATTTCCTGAATACTACAGGTTTCGGGGGAGGATCGATTATGGTATGGGGTGGAATATCTTTGACTGATCGCACAGACTTGGTGGTCGTTGATAATGGAGCTATGAATGCTGATAAGTATATGAGGAACATTCTTGAAGAGCATGTTGTGCCATTTGCCCCATACATTGGTGAAAAATTCATTTTTATGGACGATAATTCCAGACCCTATCGTGCGCGCATCGTTCAGGAGTACCTTGAAGAGGTTGAAGTCTCTCGAATGGAATGGCCAGCAAGAAGTCCAGATCTCAATCCGATTGAGCAGGTTTGGGACAACCTCAATAGAAGGCTGAGAAGTTCAGACAATCATCCAGCTACTCGTAATGTCTTAGGAATTCAACTCGGAGAAATCTGGGAAGGATTAGATCAGAACATTTTAAGATCACTCATTTTGAGTATGAACCGTCGTTGACGAGCTGTAATCAAAGCAAGGGGTGGAAATACCAAGTATTAAATCACTTATCATCATTTCAGTATTTTGAAAATTGTTCATTCCTCTTCTTTCACATAAGATTCGGTGAAATCCTGAATTTTTCTTCCATTTAATGTGTCCTGTTTCGTTCAAAACATTCCCGAGAGAACATGAAAAATAAGTTATGAAGTCAATGTAGAGTTTACTTTCATTAAAATTGTGATTTTCAGAATGTGCGTTAATTTTGTTGCGCAGTGTACTTAGTTTTTCCGACTGAAACAAAAACTAGTGATTTCAAATACAATAGGTTATACTGTGACGAAGTTTCAATCGATTCTGCATGCCTGAGAACAATCCTCCTTGGTACATTGAATGGGAATCGAAGAGAGCTCTTCTTGGTCGCGCCACTGGCAATACGTAAGGCCAATAGCGGAGATTCCAGAAGAGATACGTGCAGCGCCCATTTCTTCTTCTTGCTAGGCAATTTATAAAATCCCCCGCAGCTTCGCCAAATATAAAAAACGGCCGTAATTATCACATGAAATATCGGTTATCAATCACAAACGCGCAACGAAAAAACCTCCTTGAAACCGTAGGAGATTGTTCGGATAACTCACATGTTATAATCATGAATGTTACGGCCGATTCTTTGAGATTCTTTTCTCGAATACCAATTTTTGAATGGAGTGATGCGAAATTGCAACCTTTCTTGTAGAATATTATTATTTCGATACAGAGTATAATATAGGTAATACACTCTGAGTTGCAGCAACGTCAATTAAAATTCAACGGTCCATTACGATTTGAATCGTTCATTAAATCGGATATTCCATAGACGGTAGCCATGAATTCTCCGTTTAAAGGAGGATTAAACTTTTGAAAGACCTTTAGATTTTAATTGACGTTGCTGCAACCATTTATTAATTGTTCTGAACTTAGTGAAGATAATATGCAAATGATTTCCTCTTTTTCTGTGCAAAACCTTGCTTTGGTTAAACATCAGTAACTTCCATACTATTAATGTTAGGAATCTGAAATTTCGTATGTAATATGCCAAGATCCTATGCATCATGCACGTGTTACGAGATACGTTTCCCATTAGACAGAGTCATTCAAAATTCGATTTTTAATCGAAATATACAAAAACCGTTGAAAGAGCATTTTTCTCAACGGAAAATTGCCCACGTTTTATAGTTGCGAACCTCCTGAAACTGCTAACCTAAACAAGCTCAAAATGAACGTTTCATACATACTAACTCTAGTGGATTGCTCTGATTTGCTGATGATGAATATGAGCTAAAAACTACCAAATAATAAATGAATTCTAATAATGTTCATTCCTCGAACGATTCGGCGGTTCTAGCCAAAAAAAAAATTGAATCTCTGATGCACGAACATCTCTAAACAGGATGAGAATTCACATTATGCAGATTTGACAATTAGTTTGTTGATAATAATACATTCGCTCATTCTTCATGGTAGGTATAAGAAAAATAATGAGTGAAATGGAAAGAAATACCATCCAAATAAAATTTTGATGAATTTGTTCATTCACCACGGACAATGTGATTAAGTAGGTAACAGCAAGAACATGCAGAAGGTTGAATGAAATATTTCCCGATGAACAGGTTAGCACGTGCGCAAATATAAAATTTCAGTTCCACGCAGAATCTTACAATTTAGGTATATAAATGTGACATATCATTTGAAAGGTAATTAAATTTTCCTCCAGCAATTCTTGAAATAAACAGGCTTCCTATTTGAAAAAATTCACTTTCAACCGTTTTTGTATATCTCGATAAACCAACGAATTTTGAATGACCCTGTATGAAAAGAAGCGTATTTCGTAACACCTGCATGATGCATAGAATCTCAGCATTGTGCATACGAAATTTCAGTTTCCCAAGATTCATAGTATGGAAGTTCTGGATGTCTAACCAAAGCTTCGTTGTGCACAAAAAAAAGTAATAATTTAATTATCCAGAATTGACTGAAGGTGAGTATGATAAGGTGATATCAAATTA
The DNA here is from genome assembly GCA_038502775.1 of Hippodamia convergens. Taxonomy (NCBI): domain Eukaryota; kingdom Metazoa; phylum Arthropoda; class Insecta; order Coleoptera; family Coccinellidae; genus Hippodamia; species Hippodamia convergens. The sequence goes on along the minus strand of CM076607.1, from coordinate 33,220,925 downwards.
ATCGTGTTACTACGAATATAAAATTGCAATAATATACTGGATGTACAATTTGAAATAACAAAGTAGTTACTACTTTCTGATATAAGCGGCAACACCGCTTCACTGAAAATATTTTAGATCGATAGAGCGTCTGTTCTTGTCTAAGAAACCAAATTTGCAATGAATTCCTGCTTTCCGTTTTCCGTAAACGTCTAACGTACCATCGATCGTGGATCATCCTGCACACTGTGATACCACAAAATTCAGATTATTTCTATAAACGATATATACATGTGGTGAACTCATTCGAGAAGAATAAACAAATATTTTTTCTGAAAATGTCATGTGTTTTCTTCATTTTCAGAGTGTACAAACCTCTAGTTGCTCAAGAAATATAGTTCTTTTTATACGAAAGACCATTTCCTTAAATAATTGTCAATATTGAATAATTTTTTAAGAAAAAGAAATTTCTTTGCCTTTACGGAGGCCACATCGAGAACATTTTTGAAACATAGATGAATTCAAAATAGTATTCATCGAAATGAATACCATTTTCAATTCCCTGGCTCAAAGATCTTTTATCATGAGGTTGGAGAAATGATATTAGATTTTGTCACTGAGATGAGAGATATACCGGTTTCGGCCTTGTTGGGCCTCATCAGTATCAACCTCATGATAAAAGATCTCTGTTCTTAAAAAAACATCTGGCTTCACAGTCACAAAAAGAATTGGGTGTTTTCCATCACTTTGAGAAAGTAGCAAGCGGGCCCTGAATAGAGCCACTGCTAACATCTCATTCAGTGAAATAGGAAGTACAGATTTCTTTTTTTGCATTTGATTGGAGATGTGAAACTTCATTTTGACGCAATTGGATGTCACCACCTTAGTACCTTGTAATATTTTACTCATTACTTCACAACCAATTGCTTCAAATTTCGAAGTTTTTTATGAAGATTTTGTCCTGAGATGTGCGGGATACTGATGAGGCCCAACAAGGCCGAAACCGGTGTATCTCTCATCTCAGTGACAAAATCTAATATCATTTCTCCAACCTCATGATAAAAGATCTCTGAGCCTGGGAATTGAAAATAGTATTCATTTCGATGATTACTATTTTGAATTCATCTATATTTCAAAAATTGAATTATTTCTCTCAAAACGATTGTTGTGATTTTAATGATAAAAAGAAAAAGTTGATGTGGAAAAAACCTTGACTCCACTCATCTGTGAAACAACAGAATGGGTTTATGAACAGTACTGAGAAGAAGTAAATATTTATTTTTTCAATATCGACATGTATATGAGAGTAAGTTATGATACAGGTGCAACAGGTATTTATATTCTTAAACGAGTTGAAAGTTCAAGGACAAGCCACGAAGTGACAAGTTTTTGAATGAACCAGTGTTGAAATGGGTTTTATTCACGAGTATCATACATTCATTGAATTTTTATCGAAATTAATTGAAAGTTTCCGTAAATATCGTTCAATCGCCAATTTTTGCATTGAAAAATATCGATTGGCAGAAATGTTTTCTCCCTCATAAGTTTGACATAGAATAAATAAATCTGTAACAGGAGGCTAACATTTAATCAATAAATATTATCATGCAAACAGTGCTAGAATGAAATATGGTCGCCTGATTTTTTTTTACAAGATGTGGCGGGGTGATTTCATATGACACAGAATCAGATAAAAGGGTACACTAATTGTAGACAATGTTCAAATGTGAAAATGAGTATCAATTACTATATCATTCTATCCAATGTGACTGAAAAAAATTTGAATAGAAAATAATTTTTTTCATAATAAGAAACAACACAGTTGAGAATTACACCAGAAGTGAAAAACTTACAACACTAATCTTAGTTTTCAATAAATTTATGAAACAGTAAGAATCAATAATCGGTGTTTGACACTTTTACAGATGTGAGGTCAGTTTCAAAAATCTTTGATTGTACCGTTCGTGAAATTAATTGGAGCCATCACGATTCGTTTAAATTTCAAAAGGAGTGATTCGATTGGTTCGAATTTACGTAAGGTTTTCTAATCGCACAATTAAAGTTTTGTGATACCCATCCCTAATCATTATAATGACATTTGGATTTCTCGAATTGTTTTCTGGATATTCTGACGATAAAATTCATGATGAATGTAACATAAAATTATTGATAAAATCTGCCTGACTTTTAACGAGGAGTATTTCCTTCTACCTGCCATGATATCATCAGAATACACTTCAAAAATGAAAAAAATGCAGAGTCTAGAAATCTTCATCTAAAATACAAACATAAACTAATGATTATATCTGTCACTTGTGAACATCTGATAAATACTGATTTTTATTGTCAATATGACTGAACGTACCATCATAATACACAAAATCTGGAATAACTTGAAAATTATGGAATTTAGGAGTAAACATGTCAGAGTACCTGCTATCATTAATTTTTTCTTCACACTACAACGCAATCATAAAAAATAGGGTTATAATTTGGAAAATATGAGCTGAGTTTCTCAATTAAGAACACAATGTTTGAAACACTCTGTAAGGTTCACTTCAATATTTAAGAAAAGTACAATATTCCCACATTTTTCTTCTTAAAAAATATATAAATAGTTCAAGCCCAAGTCATTAAGATTTAGGAATAACGAAGGCAATACTATGGACTTTTTTCCAGTGTTTTTGCGATATCTCAAAAACTTTGAATCAAAAGTTTTTCAGAATTGAATATTACGTGAAATCTATTTCCATCCGCTGTATAACTGAAAGTGCCCAGGCTTCGAGAATATTTCAGCTCAGTATTGAATGTCGAACAATATCGTAACATCAATTTTCAGATTTCATATGGGTCAAGTTCTCCAGAAAGGTCTAATAGGCCCTAGAACTTGTGATACCTTGTATTTGGTTTACTATTTTTCAGTCAAACATTCATCCAAGTCCCATTTATCGACTCCGTCCATGTTAAGAACAGAGTATGTTTTAGGTGTAACTCTTATCACACCCTTTTTTCACGTAAAATTAATATATAGATTAATAATGATGATTTGATAATACATAAGCAAAATAACCATTTTGAACGGCAAGTAAGCCGTTTTTTGTGGAGGAAGGGTTAAGGAAAATTTCTATTGTATTCGACAAGATTTTCAAACTTAAAATTTATTATTTGTTGCATAAATATTTCAATGAGATCGTTAGAAAATTCCGACACTTTCGATATTCGAGACATTCACCTTTCATACCCGAACAATTCACTACTAATTATGCTGGTTGGTCATTTATCCACCAGATGGCGTCCACATTTTTGTTTCCGCCAATAAACCCCAAATTGCACCTACCACCACGTGTCATCTGCAACTAATCCAATTCCGGAGATAAACCGGACAGCAATGAAGAACGAGCGCGATATTCAGCACATAACAACACTGACCTTCAAAGATGGGTCGAGGTGAGCGCCAAACGCCGAGCGCGGTGCTCGCCGGAAACTCTCTCTAAGCCGCTGCAAGAACCCACTGGCCGACTGGCAAAATCGAGACAGTATGAAATCGACATCGGTGAGGAGTGCGTCGCTGCGTGTCGCAAAAATACGAGCACGTAAACATGAACGGCGTCCTTTGTTTGTTAGAAAAGCCGTTCTTAACGCGGGATCCCATCCAACAGGCGCAAATCCTGGCGGCTGGCCGACCTCTTCCGACCCTCAAGATGGCCAACCTGGAGGTCGTGGACGGTAACACCATCGTGCATTACTTCAACGCCGAAATTTACAAGAAGAACGATTGGATCTGCGGCTGCACAAGAACCAACAGTTTCTTCTGTTTCCCGTGTCTTCTATTCGGCGGCGACGATGCTTGGTCTTCAACAGGTTTCGCCAACTTGGTACACCTCACAAACGCCAGCTCCAAGCATGAACTGAGCCCCGTTCACATGCAAAACACGGTCAAATACTCCAAATACTCCAAGAACTCGAGAGACCCAACTGAATGCGTCCAACACCAAAACACTCGAGCCGAAAGGAACTCAGACGTTCTGGAAGCCATCATCGACACCGTCAAGTTTTGTGCTTTCAACTCCATTCCAATCTTCGATCAGTCGGAATTGATAGAGAATTCTTTCGATGACATCTTCATGCTAACCATACCGTCAGATTTATCCGTGAAGAATTACTTACAGAAGGAACCGTTCGATGACTTGGCTACTCTGAAAATGGACATTTTGAAAGCCGTTGCTGATGTCGTAAGGGATCAAATAATCGAGGAAGTACGTGCAGCTAGGTTCCTCGCATTGATAGTGGAAGTTGGCGACATTCAGCACCCCAGGATAATCATCTTGAGGTACCTAAAAGGGTGCGACATCGTTGAAAGAATTTGGAAGCTGGTGAACGTTGAAAGCATGAACCGTTTCCTAGATATCCTCTTAGGTGATCTCCGTATCATTGTACAAGACCCCACTGTACTGATTTCCCAGAGCATCGACCAGATGCCCCTCAAGAAGCAAGATCCGGTGTGTAAACTCTACTCGAAAATACAAACCTACTTTTCTCAAGCCCAACTGGTCCACTTTTACGGACACGATCTCTTCCACATCATATACGGCGTTTCTGGCTTCCAAAAACTGTTCCAAGAGTTCTGTGGCGTGGTTTGGGGTATTTCCGAGTTGCTGACGCACTCCGAAAAAATCAAAACAACCTTCGAGGAGGTCAGGAATCGGCTGTACGCCACAAGTGAAAAGAAGATCAAACCTCCCGATTTCACGAACAATAAAATCGAAAGTGTGTATCTGTATTGGGAAGTGATTCTTCAAACCCTGAAAACCGTGTTGGCTGCTTCTTCGAACTACCCAGATAACCACGTGTGCCTCGCTGATAGTTTCTTACTCGCACTACAAGACAAACTCAACGTCTACTTGCTTGAAACGTTTTACAAGATGATTCCGCATTTCCAGAAAATATTAAGAGACTACGAGAATTGTGTGAATCCTACATACAATCCGAGTATTGAAGACATCCGTTTGATAATAGATGCTGAAGCGCCTGAAGCCCATGATCAGGAACAACAAGAGGTCCAAGTTAAACGCGAAAACGACTTGGAAATCCATGAGGTCGATCTAACAAGCGTTAAAACAGAATTACCAGATTACACGATAGTGCCATATAGTCAGCCTTTACCAACAACATCCAAACGAAAATGGGACGATGAATTTCTGGACAAAAAGAGAGAAACCACAGTCAAGATCGTCCACAGTGTTCTGATTCAAATCCAGGAACTGCTGAAATACAGGGGAAACATGTACGTGTCCCAACTGATTGATCCCAAGAACTTCGAAAAGTTCAGTACCATATTTCCTGAAAATTTCGTTACTACCGCACTGGCGGAACTGCATTTTTTTTCTGCGTTCGAAGGCATGAAACTGCGTAACGAGCTGAAGGTGTTGTACGATCAGTCTGATTTCCAATCACTTTCGAGTTCCTGCGATGTTCTGAGAGAAATATGCGAGAAAAAGCTGACACCAACGTTTCCGGAAACTATCAAGCTTCTCAAGACTGGTCTCACGTTTCCATCAACAACAAACGATCCAAAGAGATGTTTCGACACCAAGATGAAGGTTCAAAGGTTCTTGAAGGACTCCCAGGGGTTCAAACATTTGGACTGTCTGGTATACTTTGACTGTGAGAGGGAGCTTGTCGACAGTATTGAAGACTTCAACAAGAAGGTGATACATAAAGTCCTGAAACTACGTAATCGAGCTGAACATTTCAAAGTTGTAGGATTTAAAGGATGAATGTTTGTGGTAAGTTCCTTACTTGATTAAATAGAAATATTTTTTCATCCTTAAGGGATAACTTAATTACCAATAAGGATTGTATGTCGATATGAAAGGGAGAATATCAAAATATTGAATGTTAATAAATTAAGAATTTGAAATCAAAATAGAATTGATTCAGCTTTCGGAAATACATTTTGTGATCTGAAAATTTCAATTCCTTCGAAAAATTATTGTATAAGTGATCATGCACGATTGAAACAATTATTCCGTTTAAAAAAAGGTTTTTCAGATTAATTGAAAAAAGTTCATAACGGAGACCAGCAATTGATTTTTCTCCTCTGCACTCCGAAATGCATGTGAAATATTATCAAAAATTCAAAGTATGTTTCGTATGTTCGTATGACCTATCATTAGTATACAGGATGATCCACCGTCGTTGGTAGGTTAGTAGTACCTACTCTGTCATTTCAAAATGGCACACCTTGTATATTATTGCATTCGATTATTTTGGTAACGCTTTCTCATACTTATCTTCAGCGGTTCCTTAGTAATTAAATGATTTCTTTTTTTTTGTACAAAACATAGCTTTGGTAAAACGTTCATAACTTCAATACTATCAATCTTAGGAAGCTGTAATTGCGTATGCAGAATGCTAAGATTCGACGCATAATGCAGGACTAACGAAATTCGCTTCGTTTTATACAGGGTCATAAAAAATTCCATGGTTTATCGAGACATACAAAAACGATTGAAAGTGCATTTTTTCAAATGGGATGCCCTATTTATTTCAAGTAATACTGAAAGAAAATTGAATTTCCCTCGGGATTTTCTTTCAAATGATATATCACATTCCCATACCTACATTGTAAGATTCTGCGTTGAACTGAAAGTTTATAGTTGCGCATGTGCGAACCCGTTCATCGAGAAACATTTCATTGAACCTTCTGCATGTTCTAGCTGTTATTTGGTCACATTGCCCATGGTGAATGAACAAATTCTTCAAAATTTCATTTGGATAGGTACTTCTTTCCATTTCACTTATTATTTTTCTTATACTATGAAGAATGTGCGGTGCGAATGTAACATCATCAACAAACTAATTGTCAAATCAGCATAATGTCAATTTTTATCGTGTTAAGGTATATCATTGCTATCTACGATGATTACCTGTTCAGACAATTTGAGATGTACGTGCATTAGAGATTTGAATTTTTTCTGCTAAAACCACCGAATCGTTCGAAGAATGAACATTATTAGAATGAATTTATTATTCGGTATATTTTAGCTCATAATCATCATCAGCCAATCTTAGAACTCCACTCAAGTTAGTTTAGTTTGTATGAACCGCTCATTTTGAGCTTGTTAGCAGTTTCAGGAACTGTAAAATGTGCGCAACTATAAAATTTCAGTTCAACGCAGAATCTTACAATCTAGCTATAGGAATGCGATATATCATTCAAAAGGAAATTCAATTTTCTTTTTTTCGAATGTCCGATAAACCATCGAATTTCTAATGACCCTGTATTAAAAGAGGCGTATTTCGGAACACCTGCATGATGCATAGAATCTCAGCATTCTGCATGCAAAGTTACAACCTCCTAAGATTAATAGTTATGAAGTTGTGGATGTTTAACCTAAGCTATGTTTTGCACAAAAAAAGAGGAAATCATTTAATTACTCAGGAACCGCTAAAGATAAGTATGGGAAAAAATACCAAAATAATCGTGTTACTACGATAAATAAAAAAATGCAATAATATACAGGGTGTGCCATTCGAAATAACAAAGTAGGTACTACTTTCTGACATAAGCGGCAACACCGCAGCACTGAAAATATTTTAGATCGATGGAGCAAGCTGTTCTAATAGACCAAAAGTGGGTTTCACAAAACTTTAATTGTGCGATTAAAAAACCTTACGAGAATTCGAACCAATCGAATCACTCGTTTTGAAATTTCAACGAATCGCGGTGGCTCTAATTAATTTGACGCAACAATCAAAGTTTTGAAAAAGGTACCCTAGAGTGGATAATTTCTGAAGCAAAGTGAGCGGAAGGAGATGGTTTATTCCGATTTTCGGCAAAACTATAAGTTCGACGAAAAGAGTTCAACTTTTGTATAACACGATTCTCTTTCAACTTAACTCGAGACCTAACTCAAGTTATTTAGTTTTTGGCTTTTTATTTTTATCTTAATAAAATTTTTTTCACGAAATTTCATGAAAACCTCGTTTTTTATGTCCCAAGACTTTTCATACTGTAATTTTTCTCATTCAAAATATTTACTTTTTCACGTTATTTTGACCTAATATCGAAAAAATAGCCTAATTTTCAATTGGAAAATCTAACGTCAGAATACCTTTTTTTTTCCAAAAAGTTGTTGGGTTTTTTGTTTGTTGAAGTAAATACTTTCTGAAGGTGTGGAAAAAATATACGTTTCCATTATAAATATTCTCGGCAAATGCGAAGAACTTTGCTACAGCTGTGAAACAGTTTAAAATCTGGCGGCCGAAATAATGATAGTATGAATTTGCACATTCTCAAAAACGTGAAATAACATGTTATCGATAAACAAAAAATGACAAATCCATTGAACATAAAGATGACAAAAAACATGCGAAATTAGTTTTTCTCCATATTATCATGTAATCATGAATATTCTGAAGACTCCGTTCTTCAGAAACATTTTTAATCATTTCCGAATGAGAGGAATGGTATGTGCATCATTTAAATAACGAAAACCTCGAATATGGTAGACATTTCTTCGCTCTATAGTCGCAGAAATACTATTGGTGTAAACTTCGCTCCATACCTTTCATCATTTTCCTTGATACGAATTTAGAACTTACAATTTTTAATTGACAACTTTTTATTTTTCAGATGCCTGACTATCAAGAGGAAACGTAATACTGTAAGATTGAAGTACAAGTCTCATTTTTCTGTTCCAATTTTCTGTGATTTTGAATAAATATTTTTGTAGAAGTTCTTTCGTTTCAATTCAACGTACTTTATAACCGTACAAGGTATTTATAAATGATTGTAATATTACAATGAGCTATGATATTTTTTAATTTGCTGCAGCGACATTTTGTATACATAGAAATATTTTATAAAACAACCTGAATAAATGACTACTACAAAATAAGTCATAATCATAATCCAGAGCCGACTACGATATTACGAGTACCCTGTATTTTTACTCCACTCTCGCGGGGATAATCACATCAAAATGCCTGAAAATAATATGCAAAAATGATAATTTGCATAAACGACCTCGTTACTTCTATCGCTTATACATCCTTCAATTTTTATAACAGATGCTCTGATTGGGGAGTTCATCATTATAATATAGATTATATATAGAGTGTCTCAAGGAAGAAAAGCCATCCCCGATATTGATGGGATAAACAAAATTTAATGAGATATATTTATTTTCGGGTTGTGCCTTTTGGTTGAAAAATATTTTTTTTATGATATACACACAGGGGCGGTAAACTCGGTCTTGAGTGAGTGGCAAATTAAAAAGAGCTTGTATTAGATTTTGAGACGAACATTAATATTATATTAAAAAAAGTGAATTCTATCAAGTATTTAGGCGTAATAATGGATGAAAACTTAAATTTTCAATTGCACTCTGTCTATATCATGAGAAAGATGGCTAAGAAAATACATTTTTTGAGGAGAATCAGTTTCAAGATTGATATGAATACTGGGAATATGTTATTTCATTCGATTATATTACCACATTTGGATTACTGTTCGTCATTTATGTTTAATTTGACCTCAAATAAGCTCAATAGATTACAAAAAATTGTAAATAGAGGAATGAGTGTTGTTTTGGCCTGTGGTGGGAGAACACTCATCAGATTAATGTCAGAGGCCCTGAATTTGATGAGTGTACGGCAGAGAATTGTTTATACAACGTTGAACCTAATTTATAAAATTAAGCATGGCATTCTTCCAAACGATCTGTCGAAAAATATGAATTTCGTTTCTGAAATTTACACCATTACACCAGATCTAGAGATAACTTTTTTGTTGATACTTTTCGTACCAGTTTGACAACGGGTTCCACATTAGTAAAAGGTTTGGCTGAGTATAATTCTCTGCCTCAAGAAATTAGATGTTATAATAGTCATAGGTCTTTTAAAAAATTGTTGACAACATATATAAAGGAGCGTCTATAATCTAATTCAAGTAACTTTTTTTTTTTTTGTAAATTGATTATTATTCATATGTTGTAAATAGTATAATTACTAAATAAAGAGTTATTATTATTATTATTATATAATAGAAACCACACTTATGAAAATAATCGTTATTTTTACTTTCTCTTCTGCACTGAGAGAAATCAATTCGTTTTGATCAATAAATCATTTATTTCGAGATTATTTATCCGCAGTTATATCCATTCATTTATTAACTGACAAATCTTGCCTTTTAAAAAATTCATTAGTATAAAATAAAATATTCATTCATCCGGTATTTACTATTATTTAATATATTTTGGTATTTTGTATTTGAAAAATGGTATTCGAAGAAAATTTCATTTTGTTCGTAGTTGAACATTCTTGAAAAATTGAATTTCTATTATCATTCATTATATTGTTTTCTTTCAATATGTGCATTTACAGTATACATTTTAAATCCAAATCCAGTGTGAACAAAAATCGTTCAACACGGTGTCAAAATATTTTCTTATTATATTTGTATTGTATATTCTGGGCTTAACAATATGCAATCTACAATACATATCATCAAGAAACAGCTGAATGCCGCATACCCAGTTCTCTTCATCAAGCCTTTCAATCCATTTCTTATGGGAACATAATAATAATAATATTTTTAGGAATTGCAAATTTTCATTATCATAATTCAACAATAATATTTAATATAATAATAATATATTAACACGGTCACCGCGTCCTCACATGAGGACACACTGTTTCATGATTGATATTCACGAATCTAGTTATTGAGGTCCCTTTCTTAACGTTGTCCTCAAATGGATACATATGCAGTTTGTATTTCCTCAAGTGAGCCATGAAAAATCGTTCGGCTATTGTGAAAAATTCAGGTTGCGAAGGTAGAACCGCACTTTTTTATACGTCAAATGGATCAATCTATGTTTCCATCGAGAAAAATTGTTTTTGTGGCTTTCATAATCCAACTTATAAGAAAAAGTTCAGTTTGTGTTCTCTTTCATATAAGTAATTATAAATCTAACTGAACTAATAAATTATGTTTTAAAGCTGATTTGGGATGCTTGGGAGGCAAAATGAACCTAAGAAAAATCTTAATTTAAATTATAGAAAAGGTTCCACAGGTCATATATTTTTTAAATGAAACATTAAAAACTCGTTACCGAAAGGGTTAATCCTTTCAGATATAACAATGTATGTATGTAAGTCACAAATGCACAAAATAATTCAGACAATTATCTAAATGATTAGAAAAACTTTTTTAGACATTAGGACTTAATTTTTTTTTAATAATCTGAACATATATTTAATTTCAATTCAATTCATGACATTATAACTATAACAAAGATGATAATACAGAATAGACTAAATATAATTGAATTGCAATTACAATATGTCTAAATCACATGGCATCACAAATAAGTAACTTTCACAAAAATAACTAATAATAACTAAAGAACATCAATGTTAATTATGCAACTAGAACAATTGCTACCATTAATGCTTCGCGACATGAGGGAGATTCACAACACATTACTAAAATCCCCAGTAGGGTAAAACCCGAATAGATGCCCCACTTTTTGAAATTGCCTCATATTTTCGAAAATATCGATTTTATCTGAATAATTTTTATGAAAGTAGCTAGCCTTGTTATTTGAGTTGAAATACTGTGGGTTTTTTCTGACCTAGCATTAGCAGATTTCACAGAATTTTGATTTTTGTGGAACAATATTTCTGGGGATAGATGCCTACAGGTATGTATAGTTGCCCCTCAATGAAAATACTGAGAAGGATAGATACCTTCAGTCCGGGATAGATGCCCTTCATTTTTTTATTCAATTACAAAGCCACATTCAATGAAATCTCTTATCGTTATGTCTGTTATAATCGTAATAAACTCAAATTAGCCCACTTAATGAAATTTCGAAAGCATTCATTCAACGAAAATATAAATTCTTTTTATCATAAAATATCAGGTAGGTATCCACAAATAGGTATACGAATTTTTCATTGTTGTTATAAAATATTAAATACCTAATAGGTTTCAACAGAAATAGAAATTCTCTTTTTAAAACAAAACAACACAACGAAGAGGAAATCAGTCAGATAGTGCTTTAAGTTTTCCACATCTTGGGCAGTAGTTCCGATAAAATGTACAGGTTTCATGAGGCCAGTTGTGATACACTGAATCCAGTCGGATTGAAACTTTGTATTTTCATTCATATTTTCATATTTCAGTGGCATAACGCCTTCGTAATGTTCTGTCTGATCGAAAGCTGCTTCGAGTGGTTTCTGTGGTCCAAGAGCAAACTTGACCTTGTACTCCTTCTTTCCTATCATACTTCCTCGGAATGGTTTTGCTACAATCAGTAAATAGTTCAGATCGGTACACAAACTATAACAGAACACTAAAAATATTTAAAAGAATTAATACTCAGACTATCAAGAGTATGGGTTGTATAGAGATATATATGGCCCTAAGGGCTTCTATCCCTCGAAAAATCAGGGCAACTATGCAACTATCTTTTTTGGTACGGATAGATGCCCATGCATTTTTTTCACAAATTAAAAACGAAAAAACAACTGGTCATACTTAAATGCACACTTAATGAACCAGTTTATTGATATAATAAAAAATTTAATCGAATTTATTACTACTTCAAAAGTTCTACAACGGCAAATACTAGCCTTTGAAACTTTTACATGTTTTCGAAGTTCGTTGCGGAGATAATCACATACACTTGCAAAACGCGTCTTCACTGTACCATATTTCGTTATCAACTGAGGTTGAGGGTGACAGTGGCTCATTCTTACACTATTAATTCCTAGTGGAGAGTTTGGGAAGTTAGGTATTTTGAAAATGGGGCATCTATCCAACTGGGTATCTATCCGGGTTTTACCCTACCATATTCGATGATGACGTTCCAAAATCTGCTGAGTTGTTTAAACTTCAGAGAATTGTTTCCGCAATGACATTTCTATTAGCAATGGAATTATCTACATAGCCCTCGGCTACCGTTGTAGGCCTCCACCCACCAGAGATTTAATTTATCTCCGTAATATTTGGATAGCAAAGAAGCTGGAGATTTACGAAAACAGTGGCTTTCTTTGTTTCTGGCAATTTGAGAAATTCGGCTGAGTTTTTTTAGGTGGGGAGTTACAGAGTTGCTGTTCTTGCAGACACTTCAATATCAACAAGCACAACCAAATCAACACTTTTATTAAATATTCCACTATCTTTAAACATATCAAGCGGTCAAGAACCAAGGACAAAATTTCAACAAGAACTCTATTTAAATGACAGCGTTGGAAACGTTTGCCAAAAGTCATTTTATTTTGATCGTTAAATTGTTCATTTCAAAAACTTCGTTAGTCACCAAAAAACCTCAATTCCAACACTCGCATCATAAATATCTATTCTCGTACATGAATGGGAAATTTTATCATTAATATTCATTTATGGATCTGCATTTATTCCGAAACAGAGTTTCGACGATCCATAGTGGTGAAAATGTTCTTTGTTCTTTCTCTCACAATACCTTTTGAGTCTCCTGCAATATATTCCGTCGATCTATATTCCTCCTGAAGAGGATTCTTATGAAATTCCCGTCTGCTTGCATCTCCTCCTCCAAAGCCTCAAGAACCCCTGAATTATGTAAGGCATATAAATTAATCCTCTCAAGCGAAGTAATAAATCCTCTCCATTTTCTCCAGGACGAGGACACAATTCATCGCAATTTTCTGAATCCCATGAATCGTAAATCACGTGTAGATAATGCGAAGCAGCCTGGCGAGATTCAATAAGATCTAAGTAGGATGGGAGTGGGCCTGAATCAATACAGATCTAGATCTATACATAGATCTGTCGTCATGAAATATCAAATATCGTGTGTACTCTCCAACAGCGATAATTTACGACAGAATATAAGGATGTCCCTGCGATTATCTTGCTTCGTGGGTGGTGGATGTTAAAAAAAAAGATATATTCGTTGCGTGTCACGTTTTCGCTTTGTCACCATGGCAAACATTAATTTGAAAGGTGTCTCGAGGCAGTGTGTTTTCTCGAAATGCCACATTGTTTACATTCGGCGCTAATGAGATTGGTTCGGAGGATTCGAAAATTTTATAGGTTATTACCATAAGAGTCTTGTGAAAGAATGCGAAACATTCACATATTCATTGATTTCATCAGCTAGAAAGGCTGATACGTCACAAATGTGGTATTCCTTTTGAGAAATACCTTCTAAAACTCTAAAACTTGGTCATGAAATGTCGATTGGTTAGATTGAAACTTTTTAGAGTCAATCATCAATTTCAATCTTAATTCTTTGCACATACTAGAATTATCTATCGAATTAATTTTATTGAAGGAAAACGTTGAAAATGAATTTGTGGTAATAGTACAATAAATGCTCAACTGATTAGCCTTTAATGCATATATTCGGCGACGTTTCGCAGATTCTCATCTGCTTCTTCTGGCCTAGAATTGAATAAAACAATAAATAACTTCAACACAATACACAAATTATATAAAATAAACTAACTCTATATGCTGGAAATAGCAGGATCTTAAAAAGTACAGTAGTTTCAAAAGAAAACACGTCATAAAATTTCACAGTGATAACAAACAAATTCAAAAGCCAACCATCATAACCCCTGAATTAAAATGACACACGCAACCAGAATAATGTGATAGTTCTCGAATTATCCACACATTGCATTCTTCTTCCACTGTCATGTCCCCATGTAGGTCTCAACTAAACCAGTCTATTTTCTTTTTATACTCTTATAGTTGTTTAATATCGAGATGTCCAACACGTTAATATTATTTGTGTCTTATCTAAAATTGACAGATTCATTCATGTTCATATGAATCATCTCGAGAATATTCCTTTTCTAATGTTTTTCATTGTCAAGAATTCTCACATTTTCAAAATCGAACATATGATTTTCTTTGATGTAATGTGATCATAGTGCCATCTTTTCTGTTATCTCTACATCCCTTACATCATATTATTGTTGTTTAATTCTATTGTGTAAATATTGTCTAGTTTGTCCGACATATATTTTATCACAATCTAAAGATTTTTAATGTTATTATTGGAGGACGCTAATTGAAATTATGATTGAAATAAAAGTAACAGATAGGAGCAACGGCTCGCGTTGAGAGTCCCCAAACAATATCAGGGGAGTAGGAACAAGGATCATAATACTCCATTTGAGAACTATTGACATCTCGGGCGGACGTTGAAAATCGGAATTATGTTCGTAATATTCCATCAGTAAAATTTAGAGTTGTAGCATTCAGAATTGTTTCGATAAAAACACAGACTTCAATTCTTTTAACTTTCCAGTTGTTTTTTTAGGTTAACGCAGATATTTTTATTCAAAATTGTTTCTGAATTTACTTGCTTCAATCAACCAATTATTTCTCCATTCTAGTAGTGCAATTATGTTTTCGCCAGTCTTTTATCTAAATGACACCTTTACAAGGTATGATCTTGACTCGATTAAGTCTTGAAAATTCATATTGACATCAGATGAAGTGATCAAATTACATATGAGTAAATTTGGCCGATGGATCAATAATAATATAAACCAACATACTCTATTAAAGACACTAATTTCGTGTAGAATAATTTCTAATAGAGACTTGAAATTCAATTGTGCTCATCACAATTTATTCAGGTAAGTAATGAATGGATCTTGCAGTTCTTATTTCAAATTGTGTTTCTTTCTTATCATATTATAAAACCCTTTTTTCAATCAATTCGGCCACACTGTGAAGCTCTTCAACTTTGTCCTCTTATAGAATGCCTCTTCTCCTGAAAAAAATTTCAAATAAACACATATAACTTCGTATATACAAGGTGTTAATGTTTGAAAAAAAAATACTTTCTAACTAAGATTCTACTGCCTTCTTTTCGGGAAATTATTCTATTATTTCAATAAAAAATCCAAGTTTATAGCAAAATAAACTATAGGGGATTTCATTAAACGAATTCTGTTCCAAAAAGCAATATGAGCAGGTGCCCCATCCTGTTGAAATTTTACTGTTGCTATCTCAAAATCTTTAAGCCTTGAGTGATTATTAACATGATCATTACCAAAAATACTACACAGCTACATTATTTCACTGTTTAACAAGCGTACACATTCAGGATTCGAAATGAAAATGTACTAATTTACAGTACATTTTCAATAGGAAAATACAAAACTAATTTTTAATCAGGAAAATATGAATTCTAGTACAATTGAATTAACGAGAAATATTCCTTGTCATGAATGGCAACCTTCGAATAATTTACTTGAAATTTATAAATAAAGGAAATGATTTTTTATCTTCAATATTAGGCTACTTTGCAATAATAATATAGGTAGAAATATGTATTTGTACATACATCTTTAACCTATTTCCTTAAATGAGATGATGCATCATGTATTTTCATGTGAATTGCCTTGAATTTGCTCACAAATTCTCCATATATTCTTGGAACAGAACAACTGAATAAGAACTTGAAAACATATTATTGCGTTCAATTTGTCTCTATAGATCATTGTATTTATTATATTGGATATTCCATTTGAAGAATTATTTGAAAAAATCAGAACACTGCTAATTTCGTGTGAATTTATAATGATAAGAAATATTTAGGTGAAATTATGGGTCTTTTTGTTGGTTTTTAACCATTATACACGCATTCAGCTATACCTCAACAAATGGGTAAACAGTAAAAGCTTTACATGAAGTTCAGCAGGTGGCACTCTTTCAGATTTTCGAAGGCCAAAAAGTAGGTACAATTTGGGCATTGGTCAATAACATGTCAAATTCTAGGGATGGAAGTATGGTTGATGGAAATATTACGGAAAGTTAAGTAGCTGAGAGCATCAACAATAAAAAGGAATTAGCGAATAAAATTTTATACAATAAGAATAAGAGTAATCTCTTGCACTGCCAGCATAGTGACAGAAACGTCGGTTAGAAATGAAGGATTTTTGGAGTCAGAAAATGTAATACACATCGAGAAGAAACGAGAAAACATGGTTAATATTGTGAGTGATTATACGAATTGTGCCATTAATATTCATTTCAATTAATATCACCCAATATTTGTCCGGATTTTTGTAATATGTTGACGAAAAAAAAAATTAAAGTTACTTATGATAATTTTCCATTTTTTTTTCCTAAGGATGTAGGATGAAAATAAGCTGATTACAATACAGCGAGGAAAAAAAGCTATTATCATTCATGATATAAAAACTACGACGTCCTACTTATAAACGACCAGAGCCTTCTTGAATACTCGTTATAAATAGCAACAACACCGTATGATATTTACATTGAGCGATAACACAAGTGTCATTCGTGAGAAATGCGACAGGCCTGAAGCCTGCTGGAGTTAACATCGCTCTCTTAATTCCTGTTTTGCCACGATGGAACGTCATTGAGTAAATCCGTGAATAATGTTCACAGCTATTTCGTCTGCCGACATTTTAATTCGTCCACGACAATCGCTCCCCACAAATTACTAATCTCAGGAGTCCTCCAGGCTATTGAGTCACGCTGTGTGTGGTAAGGATTCACTACTAGATATATGGAAGGAGTCAGAAAAGTAAACAGAGCTGTATTTCTACATGGTAGGTTCCACTATTTAAACCGGTCATATCCGTTTGTATTCATCATTCAGCAAACAGAGATAACAATCTTGAAAAATCTTAAAAGATGACCATTTATTTCACCAAAATATTGTTCTCTTTACCAAACGACTTTAATTCCAAAATTCAGTCTATACTGTCGTTTAAATCAGTATTTGCATTTATTCACTCGCAGAAAGCAAGTGATTTTGTTATTCAAAATAGAATTATGAATGAATGACTGCCTCAATTAGAAGGTATAGGGTAAGGGCACCGGTTGTGGCCATCGTTCCAGTTGTGGCCACTCGAGATCATTTTCTTGAATAAAACGTAGTACATTCGAATTAGCCATTGAAATTTGCCTTCTTTGCCATCCTCCATTATTCCTGCACCAATTGGCAAGCTCATTTCTCAAAAGAGATAACGAAATTCGTTGCTTTTTCATTTAATTCTTGACATGACGGGGTAGTAGGCGAATGCTTAGAAGTGCGATTAAGAAACACAGGGTGAGTTTCCAATGTTTTTTTTATTTAAACATATGCGTTACAAATAGTAAATGTTTTATATCATTCTTATATCATGTTCTTCCATATTTTTTATAAAAAAATGAAAATTTCTGATTCTAACTAAAGAATATAGTGCTGGCCACAACTGGATCACAAAAAAGTACGATTCGCTACTTGTGGCCACTTAGTGGCCAGAAACGGAGCGTACAAACCCAGTTGTGGCCACTAGATAGTAAAGGATAGATAATACTGCATCGTATGTAACAAACAAAAATGAAAAACATTATCGTCCGATAAATGAATTGGAGTATCTGGAAGCGAATGAAAATGATGAGCTTAATAAAAAAGGCTTAATAATAAAACACAAAGTTGTTATATTGACGAAATGGATGAGACTGAAAACTAAAGAAATTTGAGAAAGACTAGAAAGAAGATATATTGTAATATCATTGTAAGGATGGGGCTATGAATATAACGAGCTGGAGTCGAGCAAGTCTGCTAACATTTTTCCGAAATTAATCTTTATGATAAAATACTTTATGCCCTACAAGAAAAAATATCAATGATCACCAATCCTAATTTGAATGTGATTAATCTCAATTTGAAGTTGAAAGGGTATAGTTCTGTGCAATCTCCAGAAGTGGAAAACTGAAAATAGCATGAATCTCCAGACCTTCTGTGGTATTAGAAAGAAGATCATCACGAAAATTGAAGAACATAGGGCTGCTGATGATCGCGGACCATGTTTTGTTTGAAAAAAATTTTTTTTAGAAACCTAAATATTTCGATGAATTTTTTTTAAGTATAAGAAAGATTATGATTTTTTTACTATTTGTATCTATATTTTCATAAAATTCTAATATATTTTTTGTTATTTATGAGAAGGTTTGTTGAATTTCGATGGAAGTGAGTATCAAACTGTGCAAGTTTAACCAAAACCGTGACTGGCCACAAATGGATAATTGTGTGGCCACAACTGGTGGAAAATGTGGCCACAACTGGATAAATTGCACTCGCTCTCCTTTTCATTTTTTAATTATTTTATTCGCCATAAAGACAATTATTGCTTGGCAACCCACTAACCACAATATTCATACGGGGCGTTTTCATATTTTTAATTGTGAAGCTGTGCATGAATAGTGAAATGATCACAATGTGAAGTTGGAAAATGTCTCAAAGTGGCCACAACCGGTGCACTTACCTAGCTTTCCTGTTAGAATTATTTTTTTACAATGATAATTCATTTCGAATTTGGAGTACTCATTTGTTTCTATTTATCATTCAGCATACAGGGATAAGTCATAAATCTTGAATTGTTATTCAATCAGAATTAGTTCTAGAAATATTGAACACAATTTAAATTATTCGTTTCATCTTAATATTCCTTCAGCAAAGACATAAAAATGTTTGAAGAACACATTTATTTATACTGTGAGATGGGATCACAATGCTAATTTTCTTTGACTCTTCAATGATATTACCATTGCATACTGAAAAATATTATTATACAGTGTGCTTAAAAATAAAGTTTCAATATTTTGGGATATGATTATAGACCAAAAATAGGTTAGAAATTTCATATAAATATGTTTCCGCTAATGAGCCGTTTTGGAGATATAAGTGTGGTGTTGTTCGCTTTCTAAATTAACTACTCATAGCGAAGCAAAATAAGATATTAATTTTTTTTCATTTTTCATTTGTCTTTTTCACTGAACATGAGTACAAATTGAATGTTTTTCAGACGGTTCATTAAAAAGATTACAGGTAGAATCAAACAGCTGCTTTCATATCACATTTACGTACTTTAATTGAGGTCTAAATTCCGTATTAAGTTTCAAATGAACATTAGCTTTCACAGAATAGGTTATCTGTTCAAAATTCAAATCAAATCTTATTTTTAAATTACGCAATCTTTCGTATACCTATCGTATTAGGAGTTGTATCACGAACCTTTATTCAAAATGAAAATTAACGAGCAAATCTTCTACATAATGATGGTTATAAATCAAAGATCTGAGCTTTGTGCCTTATTATTTCCTTCTTTTGTCTGTACATTTCCCTCCGAGTATACCTTATTATGAATGTTTCGTTTATGAGTTCATAATGTTCTTTGTTTTCGAGAAACATAAATTGCTGAATATCACAAGTATCTACTGTGTTTACTTTCCATGCTATAGGGTGATTTTAGAATTTGGACAATTATTATAATTGTCAATGTCTTCCAATAACTACATAACAATTTCAGGATCTATTTTTGTTGTTCCATATTTTTCCGAAAAATGTATGAATAATTCTCAATAGGATTGAATGTTTGTATAGCTTTCTTACCTGCTTTTACTACTACATTCTCAATGGCGATTTCGGACATTCTGGACTTATATACCCAGAATTGAGTTATAAACTGTAACGCTAGGTGATTCTTCAAATAATCGAAGTGTCAGAATATCAATCAAGCTTAGGAATTTGATAGGATTTATAATGTATTCGAGGTACACTGGGTACATTGTTTGTTTGTCCCATTTATCATAGAATAGTCAGTTTGAATAGTAGTGCTGGCTTCACTGAGAAAAGCTTGACCATTAACCATTTACTCTAGGGATTACTGAATGTTTGGGGTTTCTAGAAATTTGAGTAGGGTTTTAGATAGAATTTTGGCTCCCAGAAGAATTTATAATATTTTTTTAACCTTGAGTTATATATACTTTTCCTAACATTTGCCATTCTTTAGGCGTGTGATTTAGATATAAGCTCTTATTCTCTGAAGCAAATAACTCCAAATAATCGAAAGCTCCTACAATGATTCTTGTACTAATTAATCAGGAGCGAAAAAAAGATTAACAGGAAACGAAAAAGTATACATAGTATCAAAAATGGAAATATGTATTTCCAAACCATCTTCTTCATTTTTCAACAAAACTTTTCTTAATCTGTCATCCGACATTTGTAAGCATGAAGACATTAGCCTACTAGATTTTGTGATTATCTGATATCCGTTTCTTTCTCACCAAAAACCCTTTCCAGCCCGAATTATCAATTTGAGAAAAAAAAAATATTTACCCACCGAAATAAGTTCAGATAAGCTCCAGAAACACAAATATATGAGTAATTTATGTTAAGAAGTGTCCTGATCCTTGCAGGACTCGTGATGCCATATGGCATCATTGGGAGTTACACAAACATCGAAGAAATTTAATTTTTTTTATATTCCAATGGTATAAACATTAATTTGACAAAAAAAAATTACATTTTCATTTTGCCTGCTCTGGCAAACTTTTTTATTCCCCATTTATGAAGTTTATTTTTCATGAATTGTTTCAAAGATGATCGCCCATTGAAGGGGGTCATAATTTTTTCAATTGAATTGAACTCTTCTGGTTCCAGCTTCGCCAAGTTAGACCTTGTCCCATCTATCACCGGCCTAATCTTGAACAATTTGTCATAATCTGGACTATCCCTAGGCTTCATTCGGGAATTATCATTGAAATAAATCATATTTCTGAAATTATCGAATCTATTACGCGACATCACATCTGCGATTGAGGGATATTTGTACCTTCCGCCCAATACATTCGGTAACTTGGCCTTCTGATAATTCTACTCTGAATGTGAAATCCCATTTCTTTTTCTGTTGTGTTCACAGATGTTTGAGTTTGTTGAACAGAATAAAGTTTTGTTCGATAAGCAATATTTGCTATTATATCATTTTACAAATGATAATCAGCGGAAAAAATAGAGGGACGAAGGGATGTTGGAAGAAGGCAAGCCTCCTGACTCAAAAATATTCGAGAGTGGACCGGAATAAGAAATGCAGGACAACTTTTGCATTTAGCTCAAGATCGAGAAGCCTTCTCAATGGTGATCGCCATGATCACATGGCACATGAAGAAGAAGAATTGTAGAGGATTTATTTCAGTAGAATGGGGTTTGGAAAAAGAATTATTGCTAATTGTATCTAGTTGTCGCATATCTTTCTTTCGCCATCGATAAGTTGGATCCTTTTTTTTCAGGAGATTAGGTAATCGGGCAAGTGGAATATCATTCGACGAACTATATATATATCTTCTGAGTCCCCAACATTCCCTCCCTCCCACTTCACAATCAATGCAACCAGCAGCTTCTCCTAACTGTATTTGACTTTCTTCTTGAGGAGAAATGTCTTCTTTGTCTTCTACATCAACCTCTACCTCTTCATCAGAGTTTACTAACTGAATTTCTGAAATATCTCCTTCCAGAATTAGAAGTAGATGCTTTTCTTCTTTTTCCATCAACCCAAGACAAGTCATTTCAACCTGAATTGATAAAAAAAATATTTCTACAAATACAATATTATTTCTACAAATATGATATTATTATTATGAATATTTCATTCAAATATATATTCAATTCGGAAGACAATATCTGTATAGTATGAAGCCCAATGATTCCAAATGGAATCATAACTTTTTGGCGATGGTGGGGTAAATTATGATGCTAATTTCTATAAACACAAAATATTATTGAATGAACTAAAGCATGATTACTCACCTCGATTTTTCTCAAGTCTGTATATAGCGCAATTTGAAAGTAATAATACTAGAAAGTTCACTGTTCACTAATTTATGTCAGCAGTAGGAAATGCAAACTTGTAAATGTGCATAAACATAAATACAGAACTCTTTACTAGAAACTTTTGATGTCCATACAACTAGTGCCTTTTCTAGGAATAAGAAATATCAACAAGAAGGTTTTCAGTAACATCTAGGGATAAGAAAAAGCACTTATTTCTGATGATGCCAAATGGCATCACTGGGCTGGAAAGGGTTAATGAAAATACGACCAAATCTACTGAACAATCGGCCAGGCTATTATCTTCATCGAGCAAAATGCAAGTGGACACAATTTTTGGATTTTTGTTTATTGAATAACTCAACTCATTTTGCGTTTTGAGTGAAGATATGTTGAATTCGAACTGATCCTTTTAATTTTTTTTGATAGGCCCCTGGCTTCACATTGAATGATGTTTTTTATTGGTTGACGTGGTTTTTT
Source organism: Hippodamia convergens (assembly GCA_038502775.1). Classification (NCBI taxonomy): domain Eukaryota; kingdom Metazoa; phylum Arthropoda; class Insecta; order Coleoptera; family Coccinellidae; genus Hippodamia; species Hippodamia convergens. Next base: position 33,197,820 of record CM076607.1, on the reverse strand, counting down.
GTTTCTCGTCATCATTATGATATCGGTTGGACATTTTTATTTTAAATTGAATTTTATATTGTTCTCTCTACAAGATCTGCTCAGTGAGTATTGATTATTTCATTATTGTTTTTGAGGAAATGGTTCTTTTTGGTTGCAGGTGTAGACGAAATCAGAATACCTTTATTATGAAGTGAAGAATAATTTAGAATTTTATTATTTATATTAATTTATGGTAGGTTTTCTGTTTTTCATAGGATTGAAAAACTTTTTTCTGTCACGTTGTCAGATCACAAAATAGTATTAACATATTGCCACCAAATATATAGTTTCAGTAAATGTGTATAGTACGTTCATAAGTTGGTATATTATCATCTCAGTGGACCTTGGGAGTCCAGTGGCTGCTTGATTTATAATAACAAAAAGTAACCAAAAAATTCTGTTCTTCCATCATAACAACATGCACATATAAGTATTCGTAATGCAGTAAACTATTCTTCTGGAATTTATTTTAGGTTTTCTCTGTCAGCCTCTAGAAAAAAATCAATAGGACAAATTTCATGAATAAAAGAAGAAAGCCCCTACATAAACTCGTGCACTTATTTGTCAGTGAACAAACCTTTTCGAAAAATTTTTGCCCCAAAATTAAACAAAAAAGCAATTCGAACTATTTAGAACCATTCAAATTTTCATGCGTTGGAATTAATAGTTATGAATATTTAATATCAAAGTGAAAAACTATATCGCATTAAAAAAATTAAATATACTTTTAGCTCAATAGCATATAAGATACTAAATCTGATGCAGCCGGTTGCATACTCTCCGCTGAGGAGAACAGAATACTGAAAATCAGGATTGCTGCATCTTCTTCAGTGTGTGTGCTCGTCATTTTTTTGATAAGGTTCACAGTTCCATCATCCAACCCACGATGAATGTTTCTTCCGTGGTCGCATATCAAGTGAGTAATAACCCTGATGCATGCGTATCAAAACCTGAAAAATTTATAAATCATTATACGGATCTAGCATCTACAATGACATCAATAGTCGTATTTAATAATTCTTCGACATCCGTGGATACCCAAAATTGGGAGAAGTTACAAATAAAAATATTACGCACATATTATTATTATTATGCACATAATACCAATGTTACAATCAAAAATAGGGCGCGCCAGTATATTCTAAAAGAAGTTCCAGAATGGGCTACTATTCTAACACGAAAGCGAATTTGGATGAATGTTGGAATTGCCTTCTCCCACGCCACGAGTATATTTCCTCTATTTCAGTAAGTACTGAAATACTCTAGAAATTCAAATGAAAATTCAGATTATACATCTCATAAGATGTATAATCTGATCAACTGACAAGATTTTGTATTATATCTATAGTGACTGACAATACAAAGTATCTATAGTGATTTTTGTATTGTATCTTGTCAGTTGATGGGACGAAATTGGTCATTGAAATTGATAGGATCGGAGGTCAGTATTGACAATCACAAAGCGGAGAATATAACTGAAAACAATGTTGTAATGAGTTCATTACAGCACAATATTCAGTGCTGTAATGATCTCATTACAATACTGAAATAGAGAAACAGTTTTCATTGCAACGACACAGAAAGAATACCTACTGGATGCTCTGAAATTATATTGTTTTTTCTAGTTTAGCAATAACATGGAAAAGACAACTGTTATTTGATTATTTTGCATTAATTTCTTTTCAACAAGACAACTGCCTTTTGATCGTGATAACTTATTGGGACAAAAAACCACGTTCATATGTGTTGGAAGTGTATATTTTTGATATATTCTAGACGAAGTGAAATCACATTTATAGTTGTACAAAAATAATTATTTTATACCTGAGAGGAAGATTACCTACACATTTTTTACAAACGATCGTCACTACAGAATGGAACAATCAATAGTTTATTTTTATAATTATAAAAATAATGCTCATATGAAATAAAAACTGCTGCAGGATATGTTCGATGGTTCACATATCCATTCAAGATAATTAAAATAATTTTCTCAGGATATGGAGTGTTAGAACTGATTGTCTTCAGTCTTCTAAAAAATTCCCTTCTTTAAAGTATGGGTGTTCCTTTCAGGCAGTGCCGCAATCTACTTAAAATAACATCAACTTTTATTTTCAAAATTACAGAAGTGACGATTCTTAAAAACTACAATCTGTCAACTTGACTTTTCCAATATCTCAAAAAACAAAGTAGTCGAATTCCAACACACTCCCACCTTGTGTCATTAAAACAACAATAATTAATGACACAATCAAATTCAATATTACGCTAGAAACCTTTACAGGTCTTCTTATTCTCTCTGAGAATAGTCATCAAAACTTCTACTCCAACATGACAATACTTAATATGCTCTTCGAAAATCAAATGTGTCCTCATTTCATAGTTTGTGTGCAATACAAATGTTATACTAAAATCCTCTGCATCAGATTCATCGAATATTTTCGTTTGAATTCTGTTCAGCCCTTCAATCTTCATTCTTTCGGAGTTTGTTTCCTCTTCATCAATGCGAAAATTCTGCCTAAACCATTGGGACATCGGATCACATAACCACCTAGGAGGATCCTCCCACCATCTTTCATCAGCTAGTGATTGAAGAGAACAATCTCGAGTTGGGGGATCCACTGCATTCATTCCACCAGATGCATGATACCAGTCTATAGGTTCAGAATAATGTTTTATTTCTTCGGTGTTCCAAATCAATGTTTCCCAATTTGCTTTCTCAGTTGAAGAGTCGGAAAAATCGAAATTAATAGATGAGGGGGGATGACCTTCGTTCAAAGGTATGCACACTTCATTTCTCTCATCATATCTCGGTTTGAATGTTATTTGAAAATGTTCCATAACAAGCTCTTCTTGCTCCCGTAGTGCTTCAGTTCCTTCACTAATTTGAATACCATCAATAAACTGTCTAAGTTCAAGTTTGGGGACCTTCAAATTCTTTTTCGATTCTGGTTTCATGGAGCCGCTTCCTTGACATATTAACTTGTCAAATCTAAATTTCATCTTATGATATTCATATCTCATCGTATTCATCAATTCCACTTCTGCATTCATAGTTGCTTCATCAACATCTGAATCCAACATTAGATCAATCATGAGTTGATTCAGTTCAGATAATTGAAGCATTCTTTCTTCCAAAACTTTGATGTTACCATGTATTTCTGAGATATCACATTTTTCTTTGGAGAATTCTTCCGTGAACTTTTCATACATCCTCATAAAAGCTGTTCTGTGTAGAGCTAAGGCTTTCTTGGTTTTTTCCATACTTGTAATAGAAGAGTCCTGTCACGGTCGCCAAATGTTAGAAACTGAACGTTTCAGTCTTCTTAAAAGGATCTTTTCTTTAAAATATGGGTGTACTTTTCAGTCAGAGCCACGATCTACTTAAAATATCATCAACTTTTATTTCCAAAATTACAGAAGCGACGATTCTTAGAAACTACAATCTGTCAACTTGACTTTTCCAATATCTCAAAAAACAAAGTAGGTAGTCGAATTCCAACATGGAGAATTTCACAAAATCTAGTTGAGCTGATGTTCTTTTATCAAGATGTGAAACATTGATTCTTCCTCCAATAATTAATTTAATACAGATATTTTAGGCGCGCCAAGTACAATTCGTTCCTTCTACGCTCAGCTATCGAGTCAAATAAAAAAATTAACTTCGTGATAACGGAGGAATCTCCTGCTCCCTGCCTTTCTGCTTCATCTCTCTCCTGCAGAATTCCGACGATTCGATCCTGCTGTGGTTGTCTACGGGCGAGCAGCTGTTGCGGATCAACGCAGACCTCCTGCTAGCCATTCTCCGTCTTTTTTCCGCATCTATCTCTTTCCGGCCGGTCCGATGTGATTTAACTCCCACTCATCTCCGCATGAATGAACATCAGAGTTGATTACATCACGCATTTTTTGTCGCGTTATTCAATTTCCACATCGGTACATTGTCTGCTGAGACGGTTTCAAGGCGATTCCGCGATTCGACAGCTGACGAGTATAATAAAGGAGGTTTGTTCCAACTCGAGGAATATCGTTCAATACATCGTAAGAATTCGGGGCGGTGACAATAAATTTGTAGGATAAATTCGCAAGTTGGACCTAACCTACGATTGGATGCATTCATTTATCCATTTCTCAATTGTACAGGGTATAAAAATTGGTATCGAACTTTCTGAGGGTGAGAATACCATGAAATAAATATCTAATATAATCTAATATATTTTTTGCAAGATAGAACGAATTTTGTTAGTTACCGCGTTTGTTGCTAGAAAGGTAGATCATTTTTACTGGTTGCTGAGGTGAACAGAACGGTAAGTGAATGACTGAATATTCTTTGAAATAATGAAATAACACAAACAATTTGAATTCAGTTCATTCAATATTGAAAGTGAAAGAACAATTTTTACAATTGCTGATGGAAATACCTCTGGATCGAGTAGTAGTCGAATTCACACAAACCTCTGCTGAATTCAACGTTTCATGTTGCAACTCGCTACGTTCCGTAGTATGCAAAATTTTTTCAGCAAAGTCTAGTTTATTTTCCAGGGAATCCTCAACGTAACTTTCAGCCACAGTCGAAGACCGCCATCCACCGTGTCGTTTTAGTCCTGATACAGCTCTCCCTTATTAGCTAAAAATGTGGACGAAGTGCGTCTAAAAGAGTGGCCAGAATAAGCATTTGGATTACCTTAATTCAAAAAGGTTGCAATTTTTGACGGCCAACTTCTAATTGTCCCTTTGGCTATTACTTGATTACTGCATTTTCCATTTTGATATCTCAAAAATAAATGCGCATTTTGTTGACGCACACGGAAATATTTTCTATATATTTCCAGGTAATTGATATCATTCTCTCGATCGATGACTGTGAATGTTGTCTGAATGTTGGTTTTTGTATTGGGAATTTTAAAGATTAAAAATGATTCTCGATCTTCTATCTTCTCATGTTGTACAACTGTTCTCTTCTACACGCCCCTGATATACCTAATATCATTTCCACCTGAAAAGACATAAATAGTTTATAAAGCACTATTATATTAATAAAAACTAACCTTAATAATTAAAAACATATCATCTGGTGCTTCTTTTAGGAATTTATTCATTTCTTCTATTGTAAAAACAGCAGCTTTTTGGGTTTGTAACCAATAGATTTTCTTCTGAGGAATGCTATGAGCGTTGCAAACTTGGATATGTCAATACCGTCGTTCAAACATATTGCGCTCTTCAGCATTGAATATTCCGCCCAAAGACTGCCAGGCGATCTCAGCTTTTCTATTCTTCGAACAAAATAGGCCAGTAACACTTTTGGCTGATTTCAGTCTGAATCCATTCCCCATTCCTTGAAAGTATCGTATGTACTCTCGTAGCGGATTTTAGATTTCTTAGGAATAACTGAAGAACAGCCGATTTCCCAGGCTGTTTAATTTCATTATCCTCCGAAATTCTATATCGCTCATTTTTCAACGCTAGTAAATTCAATTAATTATTGTCACTTTGACAACCTACTAAGTTTTCATCACCAAGACAACGCCTTACGCAGAATTGATACAGCCACGAGTAGATGAATTTGTCAGATAATTATTTTGTACATTGAGTAAAAATTGTGCCTATCTCGAACGTTAAGGACTACCGATCTCAGACAATAATTGGAGTCGTCGCTGCGCTCCTCCTCCAAACTATTGTCTTCGATCGGTAAAATGCCCTTACCGTTCTCTATACTTGATATACTATAAATGAGCAGTGCTTGTATGTAAATAATATATTCAGGATCTCGGAGTCGGCTCCAATGATTTTCATGAAAGTTACAAATTAGGGGTTTTTCGCCCCAAAAAATCGATTTATCGAGGTTTCAGGTCCGAGAAAAACTCCAAAATATGAATAAAAATCGATTTAAAATGATTATGAGGTTTGAAAAAATGCGATGGCAATCAGAGCGAATCACAGATAGATTTCATTCTTTATGTTTTCGAATATGAGAGAGAGTGCAATGAACGCTCCTATCAATAGAGAAGAAGAAAATTTCACATTCTGTTGAAGTTGACTTGAAGTCCAGTTTGGTCCTCATGCATGGCATATTATACGTCGCCTTTTCAAAAGTCATGCGACCAACTTCATGTAAAGTCAATTTTTCAAATGAAACACCTCATCATACCCGAAATATAATGTAAAAATAAGTGGAAATTTTTATTCAAATAAACTGATTATAGTTATATTATTATGTCGGAAAGATTTTTATTTCATTAGTATGCAATTCATATACTTAATTCAATTTTCAAAAAACGTGTTCTAACAAAAAAAACTGACCGAAGATCGGTCAAAACAGGTACTAAATATATTAAGAGAGATATATCCCTTCAAACAATTCTATCCGAATCAAGAGGAAACAAGGATCAAAATTCTGAAGTATGTTATAGTTTTTTCAGTTTATTGTATTCTAAAGTATCTTGGTGAATAAAATAAAAATTCTGGACGTGCTTCGATGAACAAATCCTCCTGAATTCTCACTTTATAGTCCAGTAAACGAAGGTCTTAAATCACTTTTTTGCGGAAAGAGCTGCATTTTGGATATAATGATTGTCACTAGAGTAGGAACTCATGGTCAAAAATGCAGGTTCCCAAATTTTCAGGAACCTTGGAAAATTCGTGAAAATATGGAAAAAATTACGTTTTCTCAAAAACTAGAAGGTTTATCGAAAAAAGTTTCAAACAAAAGTTGTAGAACGGAAAATTTAGTTGACATGATGGCTTTTTGCATTCTCGTGGTGTTTATATTGACTATTTAGAGACGGATTTCTGTATTGGCATTCTCAGTTGCTAACTTCATTACGTACGATTTGCCGAAGAAGCGGAAAGGAAGCAGGTAGTTTTACCATTCTCATTTTATTACGTTCATGTTTGTAAACGAAAATAACAAGGCTCTTCTTATCCCGGACATCTCTCAAATTATTTCGAGTGCAAGAGAATATGTTGGAAGAAATAATCATTTTTAGATGCATTTCAGCATTTCGCGTTTTGTGTTGTGTGCTTTAAATTTGGCTATATCTGATTTATCTGTATTTTTTTAACGAAAGGTTGATGTTTGCGAAATGCAAACCAGACCTCTCTCTTCGATCAGCGTTGATTCAAAATTTTGTAGAGCTTCCTAATCGGATGCTACCCAGAACTACTGTTGAAAGTTAAATTAATTTAATTGGAAATGTGAAATGAGTGAGAGACATGCTTGATTTTTCCTCTAAATTGAAGAACGACTCCCCATTTGAACTGTAGTTTAGCGATTAGCATAGCGATTATAGATTCGCTTTTGCAATCATTGTGATATTTCGTACAACTCGTCGAAAGAAACTCAGAACTTTCATAAGGATGGTCCAGAGATCGATTGTTCCCACCTCGAATAATTATTGGTTTGACCATTGAATAACAACAGCTAACATTCGACGAACGACTAGTTTTTCTATCGAAATCGATCAAAAAACTTTGATGAACTAACTGAACAATAATCAGAACTTTTCTGGCTTTCAAAAAGTTCTTCGAAGAGTAAATGAACGAGAATGATTGTTTTTTGTCATACTTGATAATATTTTGTCAAAACACATTAAGCGGTTTTCAGAAATGTTTCTTAAATTGGTATAATTAATACATATTTCGAACTTTCAACATCATAATAGCTAATCGAAGATTATTTTTTTCGGTTTATTCCCCATTCGTCTTTTGGTTGTGTAGGTCCGCAGAATGGAACTCAGTTCGATCTCTTATTTAGTCAAAAAATATTGTACTGACTCAAGGGCGGATATAGCTTTTTTTTCGTGGGAGGGGTAATAATCATTGAGAACGAATAACTAGAGACTTACGGTTTTTTGAGCTTGAAAGGTATTTGCTTACCACAAGTTTAGGAAGTTTCTATTGATAGTACCCTTCGCGAAACAATTAAGATAACAGGAGGAATTTTCAAATTTTTTTTTTCAACAGACTGTATCTCAGTGAAAAATGGTCGTGAAGAAAATAAAAAACCAACTTCTGAAGCTGGAAGAATCTAGTTTCAGAAATTATTGATTAACAATAATTCTTTTCAGAGTACCGGTGGTCATGCAATCATAGGATAAAGAAGAAAAAATTTTGAAAAGTTTTCGAATTTTTATTTTTTGCTCTACGCTCACGGAGATTTTTTTCTTGCTAGACCGATGAAAATGTCGTATAACCTGATCATTCAGATCTAATTTGCTTTTTACAACTTTCGAAATATTCAGTTTTGAGAGTGAAAGGGTCCTTTTTCACCCAATTGCCGATATCTCCGGATTAACTGGTCGCCTAGCGAGTCGAAAGGCTATCTCTTGTTCTACAGAACATTTTCTACGAAAATCTGTTTGGTTCAATGAAAAAAAATTTTTTTCACCTATCACATAATCTTGGAAAAATAGCGCACAAATATCATTTTGTCATTTTTTGGTTAATGGACTGTATCATCTTCAATATTGGGGCAAAGCTCAGGTTATAAAAAAATTTCGCAGCCGGTTCAGCGGTTTTCTTGGACCTTTTGATGGAACATTAGAAAAAATTAAGATTACGAGGTTTTTTCCTTAAACTTGACAAAAATCTTGATCTCTTAATGTTTTCAAAATTTCAATCAATCGGTTCAAGAAAACCGCTGAACCGATCTATCTGCCGATTTAGGGGGGACTTCGGGGAACATCAGGCTATAAAATTTTTTCATGAACTAAGCTTGAATTACTTCAAATATAAAAATACATTACTTCATCAAGGAGGTAAACAACTCAAACTTCTACAAAATTAGCAATCTTCTCACATCGGAATCATTATCTCAGCTTTTTTTAATCAATCCGTTGAATGCAGAACTTTCAAACAGTTTAGAGCAGAATATTCCTTTTGAATTTTTCCAAAAATTACTATTTTTCTTATTACAGTGTTAAGCTTAGTGAAAATTAAAAAAAAATTCATCTCATATAATGAGCTCCTTGGACTCACTTTTATCTATATTTTTCAAAAAAAAATTAGATTGCACTTTCGTGATTGTATGAGTTTTGTACATTGTGCATCATATTTCTGAAAAATTCTTGAGGGTGTGCCATCAACAATTTTCCTTTCATTTTCTTTATTATCTAAAATTCCAAATGACAGATATTTCGATGAAATTTTATATTCTTGCATGGAATGCTAACATCTGATTACCCAGTAACATCCGATTAAAGAAAATCAGGTGTAAAATCACAAGAGAAACAAATATAAGTGTAGTTTTCGGGCAGATTTGAAAGAAAATGCTGCTCAACGAAAGCTGTCTTCATTCTTGAACTCGCATAGCATTGGTTAAGGGTGCTGGCATTTCGCCCTGTAGTTCATAAACATATAAGTCATAAAAGGGAATAATAAAACCCTCGGCGAAACCACAAGCTCTCTTGGAGCGTCTTCGGCTCGGTCTTCGGCTATTCGAACGTAATGAAGTTAGCAACTGAGAACGCCATTACATAAATGCACCTCTAATAAGTCAATATTAACACCACGAGAATGCGCAAAGCCATAATGTAAACTAGAATTTTCCGCTCTACAACTTTTGTTTGAAACTTTTTTTGATAAACCTTCTAGTTTCCGAGAAAACGTAACTTTTTCGACATTTTCACGAATTTTCCAAGGTTCCTGAAAATTTGGAAACCTGCATTTTTGACCATGAGTTCCTACTCAAGTGACAATCATTATATCAAAAATGCAGCTCTTTCCGCAAAAAAGTGATTTCAGACCTTCGTTTACTGGACTATTATATAGGTATACGCCATAACTCACTGAATTGGTGGACGTTTTTATTAGTCATAATTCCTCTACATGGTTGGAGACACAGGAAATTTTTTATTAGCATATTGAAGTAATTTTTTATTTGAAATTAGAAACAACGGTAGTTCTTCGAAGTTGTCACCAGAAGTTATCTAAATGTAGCTCAGAAAACGTAAGTGTATGTGTTTTTTGTACGTGTTGAAAAATATATGCTATAAATATATTACTGAATAAATATCAATTCAAGTTTATGATGGATTGCTATGTAATTATAGATTATAGAAGGCACAGACCTGATCTTGAGACAAATATAACAATCAGTAGCGAACAACAAAATTTTTTACTTGTTATTTGTTTATGCTACAACCGAATAATGTTATATGTATAATTTACTCAGGTGTTCCGTATCTGATCTAAAATTATGAATCTCATTCAGATTTATATTAGTCATCCCTACAAAATTCCTTGTCGTATCATCATTTTTTTTTTTCATAAATTTTAACGTCTATGAAATCAATTCGGTGGTTTATGTTAGCGAGACGAGAACTCAGGACAGTTCTTTCTTTGTTTCTAACAACTTCCGAGTGAATTTAATGTTGTTAACTTCTGGAATCCAAACTGCCATGTGTTGATATTTCTACAACATGGAACACCATAGTTATATTGAAAACCTGAAAATTTATGACGAAGAAAAAATTACAAAAAAAGAAATTTTCAGAACATGATTCAATTAAATTTATTTGGATCCAGTCGAAGTGTCAAAAGAAGAAGAGGGCATGTGGGTGAACTATTGTGAGGTTAGATTTCGATTATTTCATATCCTCTCAATTAGATTCTTCTTATTGATTCGATTTGCTGACTGTAATGATAGATAGATAGATAGATGAAAACAATATTTTTTTCGTTATGTAGGTCCTAACACCCGAGTAGGTTACGCGCGTGGTGCATATAATATTTAAATTTTCCATAGAAAAACTATTTTATTATAATGAAAAATCGATTTCAAAGTCGGTTCATGGAACCTAGCATTTTCTATTCTTTTTTCTCCTCATAGTAGCCATGGCATTTGTTGATATTTTGACGTCTGTTGAATATTGCTGCCATCATAATCTTTTGAATTTCATTGCTGCTTCCTTTGTGTTATCTTATAAAAATAATTGAAATGAATACGAGTTTACCCCTAAGAATATCAAAATGCAGCCGAGCTGCGAAAACCTAATATATTATATGAATTATGTGAATGAAATTCGAAAAATAAAATTATTGCCATAGATGTTATTGGCGTTATTTCAGAAAATGGTATGTTATTTATGTTTCATTGATTTTTTTATTTTGGTCTGAAAAATGCGCCATTATAGACGAAATATTCTATTCAGAAAACTACTCTGATAAATTAATATTCAATGAAAATGTCAATGTCTACCATTTTTCCCGGTTAACAGCGTTTATGCATGAAATCTAGAAAAATATTCCGAAAAATCCAAAGTTTCGACAGCAGATCAAGTTTTTACATTTATCTGTTCAGCTCCAGATGATTTTCATGTAGGTTTTACATGTAGTAATTCTAATAATGGGTGTTTTTGGAGTACTAAAGACAGATGAACTTGTAAAAATGACTAGAAACGATAGGTATGGAAGATGAGCCGTTTACTTGTTAAAATCTCGGTTAGAATAACTGAAACTGAAACAGAGATGTCAGAAGGATTCAGTACCCATATTGTGGAAGAAGAAAAAATTAGGGATTTTAAGCTAACCACAAAATATAATATCCCAGTTTCTAATGAAAGAATTTTCAAGTACTAATGGTCCAGTTTTCTCTGCTTGATTTTCAGAAAAATCCATTTATTTGTATAATGTTGTATGAGTTCTTTTATGAATCATAAAATATATTAGTTTGAAAATTATGAATATGTGTGTCATGATCATATAACTGAAAATGTGTCGAAGCTTAAATTATGTTGTTTATATCGGTTTGATAAATTAATATACTTTTCACTCATTTCATGAAATTTCTTATTCGACAGACAACTGAAAAAACTTCGTATGTCATATTCAGTGATATGTAATAATTCGATAAAATTTAACAGTTTTGGGCACTGTCTTTGGTCAAATGGGTTCGGTGATTCTGATGGAATTTACTGCATTACACAGATTTCAGATAGAATTGATAAATATTGCAATATTCCGAGTTATCTAAATAATATAGATATATTAAATAATATGGAAATATTATGGTCAATGCTAATTGTCCTTTCGGAGATACTAATAGTCTTTCCAAAAATCATGTAATATTCACTTTCACATACAAGGAAATATGATTTCAGTAAGATTATTAGTGCAGGACTATCTGCTCTGTTGTAACTCTTTTTTTATAAGAAATATTGAGGAAAAAACACAAAAATAAAAAAAGCCATTTGATCAATGTAATCTATACTTTGTAGAGATAAATTGACAAATATCAAGGTAATTAGATAGTTGTCTTACACATGTATTTTAGTTTTGAATGCTTCGAAAATATAACTGATCAATTAGACAATGACATCGAAGTGATAAATTTCACTCAAAACATTCGATTTTTCTGAGTTGGTATCGAAATTTGGTAGTAATAAATCAACCCGCTCAGCTTTCACAAAGTACAATTTGAAAAGTTAAAATATATCAATATCAAGAATTACTAAATTTGTCGTTTAAATTTTGTTTATCTCATTCGGATGATATCTATATAGAATTTCATGACATTATTTATTCGTTGCGAAATCAACTTTAGTCGCAAACACTGTTCCAAATATCAGAACGGGAATGAATACCAAAATTAAATCGGAAAAAATCAAGTTGTACAACTGGTAGAATGTATTGTCTAAGAAAATATATGAGATGAAAATTATAATTGAAATTTGAAATGCTCGAACTTGAATTACAAACAATGCTACCTACTGAGAATGATGGTAGCTTTCGTTCTTCGAATCATTGGATCTGGACCGGGGCATTATCTAAGGGCTAATTTGACCTAAACAGGACGGTCCCATCTGCACCATATCGCACAAATTGTAATAATCGCGTTCCCATTCATCAAGATACACATCAGCAGAATTTCTGGCAGTGAATGGATTCTTGGAAATGCCGAGCTGGACTTACTGCTAAGGCAACACTGTCAAAGAGATTAAGCACCTACTGTGTTCGGTGGAGAATTTCGACATGGTCGATCTCGGCATCAGATTTCTCTAGTCCTTATACAATTAGTGCTGAATGAGTAATTTCACCTTTTCCTTTGAAGCTGGCTGCTTCGTGAGGCTTTCAAAAGTGATTCTTATCTGATTTCAGCGAGCGGAATACATAAGACTGTCGTACTTGAGAAATATCTTTCGATTTTCTTTTTGAGTTCTTCCTGCAGGATGGAGAATATCATATTGAATATCAAGTTGCGTCACCAGAATTTATACACGGTGGGATTCTGAAAACGTATCAACTTCTTCCTAAGCCATAGCTACAACTTTTTTCCAATCCCATTCTTTTACGTTTTGTTCTCAAGGTTATTAAAATACAATGCAACGGATTACAGAAAAATAATAACTTGAGATGGATCCAGGATTAGTTGTGACTCAATTTTCTTTCAATGAAATTCATAAATTTAATCCCGAGAGAAAACGAATTGAATCCAAGAATATATCAATCTGCCAAACCAATAGCTTAATTTTGTTGATCCTATAGAAGGAAAAAGATCAGAAGAAAGTGATTGACATTTAGTGCTCCAGACATTCGAAAATAAGAAAAACGGATTAATTTTGAGATTATATATTATCAACTTGAGCCTGATGATCCGAGGGGTAAACTGGACCTATTTGAAATCTGAAAATTGGGATTATGATATTGTTCGGCATTAGTCACTGATTGATTATTAATTTCTTCTTGCAATTTTTTAAACCATTAACCAGAAAATCAGATAGTTTTCCAAAAAACACCCAACACTTTCTTGAAATGATAAGGAATTCCAATCTGAAGGCGATTGATATTCTAGTTCCAGTGGGTTTGATGTTGAAGTTTCTTTTCTAATATTCCAGTTATTGAATCACTTCAAATGAACAAAATTGACCGATGATATTACAATTCAAGATAGACCAAAATTAACTATAATTCTTGGAATTCTTTTAAGAAAACTACATTGAGAGGTATTCACTGGAACCAAAGACTTGATGGCGTTATGTCGATGATGTTTTTATGATTTGGCAACATGGCAATATGGAATATTGATGAAATTTTTCGATCATAGTAATAATAAAGAATCTATAAAAATTTCACAATCAAAGTGGAAGAGAATTATTCTTTGGTTTCAGATGTTCGGATAAAGCACATATCAAATTATTTCGAAACAATTTTGTTCAGAAATAAGACTATTTTTATTCTTATCATTAAATGAGTGGTGAAACAGGTATTATAAAAATACTTAATAATAGAGCTCATTTAATTTAATCTACAACCGAAATTAGAAAAATGTTTTATTAATTTAAATAAACATTTTTTTGAGGATGATCCATGCCCAGAAAATTTCAAACAAAAAACCATATCAAACCGTCCAGAATAATCAATTTCATTAAATTCGATTCCTCATGTTTATTGACTTTCTGAAATAATAATAAGTAATAAGTAAAATTGGTTCTGAATTTAACATGAGACAACAAAATGATTTAAGATCAATACAAACAAAAACATTTGAATGGGAAACAAAGGTTGAAAATTGTGTTCACAATATTCCCTGTATTTGTGAAAAAACTTATAGGTACAGAACAAACATCAAGACCCTTAGAAATAAGAAAGCGTGGGCATGAAAATAACATTAAATATTGGTAGATAGCAGATTGCAGAACATGTGTATTCCAATATGAACGATTACGTGATGGATTGGAATAACACGAGAATTCTAATGACGGAACCTGATAGTGATAAAACAAAAATTAAGGAGTGGGCTTGTAATTTGTTGGATGGAACTGATAATCTGGGTTCGGTTGGAGTTAATCTTATTTGAATTGATTTGTTAAAGAAAAACTAATATCAGGAAAGTTTAAGATAAAGTAGATCAGAGTAATCTACAGTCATCATGTTTCGAAAAATTTTAATTAATAAATCAAAATTCTCACGATTCTGAAGAGTTTATTGAATTTAAGATTTTTTTGATGAGGGAGTCAGATATAGACTCTGAAACATTACATGTTGGAAAGTGTTGCTTTTTTCCATTGTTAGACAACAATTTTTTGAAAGGAATTGGTCCATGACAATTTTGTGTACACGTTTTATGCAGGGGTTTTTCTTCTATTTTTTGAATATTCTTCTAATTGATTTTTGTTTCAGAGACTGGAGGAGAAAACCCTAAAAAACTTTCAATGAAAACGGTATCCCTAAAGTCTCATTTTCCAAGTTAGAAAACTCTTCCATTTGACTACAATTAACATACTAACATAAAAATGACAATAACAACTAAAGATTATTCTTCGTTGGAAAAATTAAAAAAATGGGATATTTCAAGATATCATAGGTTTATTTTGTGCAATGCATCGGAGGAACTAATTTGAAAAATGGTCAGAAGTGCTTCAACATTCAAATTTTGAATTTGTATCTAACAGTGTTTAGTGAATACGAATGATAAATCACTGCAGAAAAATTTTGATTAAATTAATAATGAGTAACCTTGAAATATTTAATTCAATAAATCAAGAAATCTCTATTAAATTACTATCTATGTCACTCTTAGGATGAAATTATTATCATATCAATTTTGGTTATAGGTTAGGTTCGGTAAGGATAGATTTGCTCCTTCACTTTGAAAATTTTTCAAATTGAATTAAATGAACTCAGTCCTTAAGTTTGGATTTCGATGGAAAATTTTAGGTCCCATATTAACATTACTTTCTTCGGTCTCCTGAGTTGTATAATTTTTGTTCATACATAATAAAATATTCTTGACCTTGTGTTCCGTGTCTCCTTTAATCTGTGTTTCATTGCAAGTACCTACCTTATTTACTTTCCTTTCTAGAAAATTTCTCATAGTGAAGCTATCTTATGATGTTCTTCTGAGAATCCTGAGATTATAAACCTGTATAGAAATGGCAGATTTCACAGAACGAAAATGAAATATGACAAGCGAATTTCTGACCCATTGTTGTCGAGACGAAAAAACATTTGGAACAGAAGGATTTGGCCATTAGCATCAATCAACTTCTGAGACGCCATCAACGGTCTGCTTTGAGCCAGGGTCGTGAATGGACCCGTTGTGTGTAAAAGTTGAAGTTTCTTTCTCAATACCTCAACGTAACGAGGGGGGACCCGGCCGATTTGAATGAATTCTTATATTCATGAGGTGGACTGGTTTTATCCACTACATCCTCCGATTTGCAATTCATAATTGATGTGACCTCGATACCTGATCTATGTCCACTCATTCATTGATTCTTAACGACATTCACGTTGGATTGGACACCTTTGAAGACCGACGTACGAGAGGGGACTTCATAATTTTTTATACATTGGTTTGGGAATTCCTCAATTTTCTAAGTACTGCATAATTCATTTCGATTTTTTTTATGTTTGGTTTCCCACGAACAGATTACCACAGAGGTCACGAGTACAAGTTGTAAGAAGAGAGCTTCTTCTCGAACAGAATTTTTCTTAAATCACCAATCTTGAATAGAAATATTTTTACATTCTTATTCACCTCGAATTGATCTGAAAGTTTTCATTCTCATTCGATGAGGAATGTTTTGCATTAAATATTCAATTTAAGTATTATTTCTCATTAGGATTCATAAATAAGTTGAGTCTTTGACTTGCCCATATTTTTAAAAGTAGAATCTTGAGGTCAAGAGAAACACTTTTTTCGTATAATTTTTTTCCCGATTTAGCATAGATAAGAACGTATAACCATTTTGAACTATGATAATGAACTGTGCTACCCCTGAAAACTTGCCACTAGAGTTTTTCTGCTTGAACCTTCGAAAAGATATAACAAAAATTTTATTCTGAGAATATTTTGGCATTCAGCCAGAGTAACCAATTTCTTTAATTTTGCTGATAAAGATTTTTGTACATGAGTGATTACTCAAAAAAGGCGCATGCAACAATGGCCTTATGTTCATTTAATAACATTAAACCTACTTTTAAGAGTAACGTTCCTCGAATTTCTGGTATAGTTATAGAATTCACTGCTATGTAATGGCATAATGACAAAAAAACACATGTGGGAAAAATTTTTCATTCTTATAACTACATGAATGAAAACTTATATTTCGAAAATCATTTCATTCGATAGAATCATTTACGACATATATTTGAAAATTATATTTTATTCATGCATTTTCAATCGAGCTGAATCAGAAAAATTGGTATATATAGATAAAAAGTGTCTACATAACTTTTTAACTCGAATGTAACTTACCATTTATTGACTTACATGTACTTACAATACATTTTCTGATATGGAGGTTTCACAAATAACATAAATTTTGAAAATAATGAATAATTTAAAGCGTCAAAAATTTTTTTCTGAAAATAATAAAAGTCGAGATTTTTTTTTTCGAATATTCCAGAAAATATGAAATTTTGGGGAATTGATGTTATTTTCACCTAATTACATTATATTTCAATGTAAAGCTTCCTTAATGATTATGATAAAATGGGGTTCTAATTTGCAAATATTTAGTTTTCACGTTTTTGAAATTACCAACTGCCTATTTGATATCATGATTTTTAATTCCTTCTATTGCAACACAATCATTATTTTAACTTTTCGCGGAAGCCGGATAACGACATTGTTTCAATGGAGAACCTTTAAGATATCCATGTTACAGCAGAGCCACATTTTCAATTTTTCTCGTAATTTCTCGTTGAAAAAAATTCGTAATTTGACATAAAAAAAAAATCATAACATATGGAGACGATACCCCTTTCAGGGGAAACATAATTTGTGACTATGCATAATACCTGCATTAATATTTGAGAATAAACGATGTTATAATCTACTCAGTTCAATCATATATACATATAAAATTGAACGCAAAACAAATAATTCAACACAAAAACAAGGATTTTCAAGGAGAATTTAAATTTTATATTATCAATTCAAGCGTATCAAATGTATTCAATGTAATTGTGATCATTTTACCTATACAAATCATATTCTGAATATAATCTTCTCAACTCTTCTAAATATTCAGATACAAATAATGCTATCTATACTGTATTCTGTTACCCACAATTCATTTTGTTCAAATCGAAACTACATCTTCACAAATGCTGTGTTGACAGATTTGATTGTACCAGCCATGAAACGACATAAATGAAAAAAAATATATACAAAAATATAACTGGTTGAATTGAGTGAGAGAACTTTCAGTCTACAACATCCAGTCGAACAGCACATGAAATTCTAGAGACGAAACGAATCAACAAGGAAAAGGTATGGTCGGAACAAAATAATAATGAAAAGTCCATTTTTTTTATTATCCTTAACACGCAACGCCGTATTCCCGACAAAGGTACATTGAATTTCCGAAAAAGAACTACTGGAAATTATCATCCTTTATTATACTCATTTCGAATTCTATGAGATATTATGAACAGACTACTGTACATTATCCATGATGATATTACAGGGGGCCTCAGGGCATAATTTCGTTTATAACTGGGTTAGAACACGCACTGGTAGGGATGGATGATATTTCGTGTGCCGAACTATTGGATTAGGATGATGTGCAGATAGCAGCAGACGTTCGGCTCCATCAAGTGAGCGAGATGACTCATCCTTGAAAGGAGTGCACAGACAGATTGAATCTTTAATTAAAAACTGTTCTTGGAGCACTCAAAACCTACACAGTGTTTGTGCACATACATTAATTCAGATTTGAAATGTCGAAATGTGCGGTTCTCTGATAATTCTTATTCATTATCAGCAAACAGTTTCTGTCAGGATAGTTGTGAAGGCCGTATAATATCATGATTGGAAAAAAATATAAGCGGAATCAAGCATCATTTCTTAGTCATAATAGAATACATTTATAAATGGAAAAATGTGGATAGTAAAAGAAGAAATGTATTCATCAATATCATAAAATGTCATTATATAACACATACGACGGATCGTGGCTCTATAGCAGGCCATTTTAAGGTATATGTAATGTTGCCTTTTTTTCCTACAATGTCGTCCTCCTAATTTATCATTCATTAAACATACCTAAATTGGCCATGATCTATATTTTCTGGTTGCGAAATCTTGGATCAGCTACGATTTGCTCATTTATTTTACATTTTACTAGTTGCCATTAACTTACTGCACATGTTGAGAAGAAGTGAACCTTTGAGTTTTGATCTGTGACAGTAGGACAATAGGATGAGATGATTGAGATGAATTGAACCAAGAACTGAATAATGTAGGAAGATCCTTAAGTTCTCTACAAAAATAGTTCCCATGATTCTGTTGATAAGAGTTAGAAACACTAAAATATCGCATGATATGCACATATCGCTACAAAAATGACACAACTCAAAATTCACTTTTTCGGTTTATGCTATGAATTAGATCATAAAACGAGCCTAGATTGAATCATGGAAAATTTTTACCCACATCAGTGGGTCCTCCATTCATCATATACATACCCACATATCAAAATTGGTGTCTATTTCATGTTATATTATCATGAATATTTTTTTGATCAGTTCCGATATTTTGAATACACAAGAATATTCACTGAAGGGTTTTGAGAATTAGGAAAGAAGATATAAATATTGATTTGTTCAGGTGATATATCAAGGTCATAATGTCATAGAACATTTTGACGGGATCATTCTCGTTGTTTCAAATTAATATAAATTACAACATGAGAATGAAAAAGAGTTCAGTTGAAATGAAAAAATCGAGCTGAAACACTATTCCAATACGAATGCGAAGTTCGGAAACCATCGACGAAGGAGCGAAATTTCGATAGCATAAGTGTTTTGGAATTGCCTTCTGCAACGAGTATTAGACGATATTTTCTCTATTTCAGTCAAGTTTTGTGAAATACTCTCGGAATTCAATGAAAAATTCAGCATAGTGACTTTTATATTTCATCTTGGCAGTTGGTGTGACTTACGAAATTTGACAGATTACGGAATTTGAATTGATTTGATTCGAAATTTGATTCGATCGGAGGTCAGTACTGACAAAACGAAAAATATTACTGGAACAATGCTGTAATGAACTCATTACGATACTGAAATAGAAAAACTGAATTACACATCGAACACATCATATAAATCACCAGAAGAGTATGAACACCAATCAATTGAGCATTCATTGATTTTGCTTTCAAACTGATTAGGGCTACACATGCAAAAATTTTAATTGACATCAACTTTGTAAATGAGAGTGAAACCTGGATTGGGTTTTCATTCCGAAGATATATGTAAGTATATACTTCATTATTTAAAACCATAAGGAAATACCATAGGAACCATAAGAAAGAATTTTTTGAGTACAAGTTTTGGGACTTCTCAAAGTAGTCTTCTACTTCAGTGTAATTTTTGGAGGCCCGTAGGCAGACCAATTTTCGGGGCCCTCTTTCAACCATCATCAGATTATGCAATCGCCTAATCTGCATCATGGCTAATCTGGCTCAGATTTTTAAGTCTTCTAAAGATACAAGCTAGAATGTTAAAATATATAAATAATTATTGTCATTTCCGGTTTTTTATCCCAAAACAATTTGACGATAAAAAAAGTAAAGATTGTTTAACCAAAGGACTTCTTATCTCTTTCTTCTTTCATGCAGAATCACCCACATTCATCAATCTTCCAATGTAAATATTTCTGTCCGGTAATATTTATGGAAGTCACGATCTTCTTTTTATGTGTTTATAACTATGAATGGAAAATTCTAGTTTCTCAAGGCTCGAGCCCCGGGCCCCCTGTAGCCCGGGCCCCAGTAATTTGTACCGCCCTCTCGACGGGCCTGAATATACCATGACAGTTGTCCCAAATTTTTCTCAAACCTTGTACTGGTCGTAAAATTGGCCATTCACAAGATCAATGATCAATGTCGATGATTGCCGGTTTTCGTTGGATGATTTGAAGAATATTCGTGAAAATGGAGATTAAGATGACAGAACTATAAAAATACGATTGAAATTGAAGTATGGCTGTAGAATTATTATTAATATTTATTTGTTTTATTGATAATAACCAAGATATTCCAAGTCAAGTCTGGTCTGACAAAAAACACTGAATGAACAAGAAAAGCGGTTATAAACTTTGACAGCTGCGGCGTCGTTCGTGAAGATATTCAATTTTACGTTTTCGATAATTTTATGTACGCCTCACAAGGAAGATTTTTCGAGGATATATATGATGATATTTCCGAATCATTGCCATATTTTCTGGAACAAGTCCTTTTAACAACAATATGATAAAAATATTTGAATGAATCAAAATGATGATAGTTAACCCAATGATCAATATCAATATCCATATGGTTAAACAGGATGACTAAACGAGGTCATAAAATAATAAATAACTCTTTAGTTATTAAACTTTTATTGTATAACATCAATATGAAGAAAAACTCGAACATTTTTCAAAAACAAAATAAAATGCAAAATTCTGATTTTGGTAATCTTTCTCGTATCCTATGGGTGAGACGACAAATGGGGTATGTATGTGAGAGATTTCTAATAGGTGTTCAACATAATATGTTCACTTCTGGGAAAAGGTTTTTTCCCCTGTGACATTCCGCTGTCGATTTGGTATTTCCGTAGCGCTCCAAACAGCCTACGCATTCATTTCCATCAAAAAATTCGTCGTCTGTGGAATAGTTTGTGAGAAACGCACTCGTCAAGTACTCCTGTGTCAATTTTCCTTTCACCCTTACGACTAGTGTAACAAGTTGACATTTTGGGTCTGAAAATAAAAAAAAATATTGTGCGTCATCTATCCCAAACCCATGGAATAGATGACGCACCTGTTTAGGTTTCAACAAATTCCGAGAGCAGACGTTAGATTAATAATGTAGCTTTAATACTAATTCAACTTTCAACTGTCCTTGACAAAACGTCGGCTTTCCTCGGATTTTTAATAAACAGTGGGAACAGCTCGCAAACTTTTGGGTACTCACCAACTGTATATCACCAATAATCTTGTAACTTTATTGCACTTTCAACACGATTTTTCTAGAACGGCAAGAGTAAAACGTCTGCATTAATCTGTCTCAGCCACATGACACTGCGTGCACCGAAATCGCAAATTATATGATTGCGTCGTTTCTCCTCGCTCGTCATGTCTCCCTGTTTAACCCTAATCAACAACAAGTAATATGTAGAATTTGACGTGTTTTATCCCCCTTAAATTATCCTAAAAGTGTCATGACAGTGGTGTAGGCCTACATAGGAAAAAACGTGAAAAAAATTGTGGCATGGAACTGTGTGCATATCATATGTACAATGTGACTCTTAAAGTAGCTATATCTCAGGAATTGAAACTCTAAGGAAAAAAATCATAGGAACTTTTTTTGTAGAGAATTTACACGTCTACAATTTTTGTTCAAATCTTTTTTTTGATGTAGCTTACCGTTTTTTGCGAAAAATTTGAAAAATCAAAAATATTGACATTTGACCTCGACTAATGGTCCCTATACACGATCCATCGGCCTGCAGTCCCAGGACTGTCGATTTGAACTGACAGTCAAGGTGTAGCGCACGTGATGAACTATCGCATATGAATTTATAAAGAGAACTGAGAATCAATGCAAAAGAGTCTACTGTTGCATTTTCATTAATAGTTTTGTAAAAGTTCACAAGTTTTTCATAGACACTATTCTTTCTTCGCCTATTAGAATATTCACCCATTCGAATTTATTTTACATTTTACAGTCCATTTTGGCTGTAAAAGATCGAAAATGTTGGAAGTTCTGAACTGTCGATGGGATCTGAAGGAATTGCTCTATATACACACGGCAGTTTTTCAAACGATTTGCCGAAACTGTCGACCGAGACTTATCGATTATCTTTGCATGTGTAGTGAAAACAAAACTGTAGATCTACGTTCCTGCAGTCCCGGACTGCAGTTCGCCGGTGCGTGTATATGTACTTTAACTTTCTACACACATGAATATGGGATCGATGGGGACTTTTCATAATTTATTCATAATGGTAAACCCTAGCTCTCCACCAGAATTATTGTTTTCTCAAATGTCCATCTTACCCGGGCGTCTTGGCGTTGTGTTTCATGCGGTGGGCGTAAGAGATTACCGTTTCTCGGATGAACCGTTGAAACTATTCCCCAGTTTCGATTGTCCGCCCTCGGTAACACGCTCTCCGCTCCCGCGTTCCTCCTTTTCGCTATCGTAAATACGTCGTTTGGGCCCATTCAAACTCCCTCTATTAGCGTGGAGTCATTTACGCCCGGCCTCGAATGTCACGACCAGACCGGCGGCATAATCGGATCGCCGGCAATACGGGCGGTTAACGACCACTGTTGCCAATGGTAATTCACGGAAAAATCCGAAATATCTGACAAAAAATCCGATAGCTCCGTAATTTAATCCGAAAAAAATCCGCTCGTTCATCGAACAATTAAATGATTCAGAAAAGAAAAAACATGATTCTCTATTCTGAATATTGAAATTAATTTTTCAATGTGAATAATCTCCACAGCCCTCCAGGGCCGTCTTTAACCTCTTGGAGGCCCTGGGCACATTAGGATAATGGGGCCCCTACCCACAATACCACATACAAAATACAAATAAAGGGGAATTCCCTACCGCCGAGTAGGTTTATTCACGATACACATAGACACGGTATTCTAATGCCGTGATGTAATTACTAACGAGTCATCAATGTGGTAAAAACTTGAAAAATTATTCAACAAAAATGCATTAATTTTTTTTGTGCAAACATATATATCAGCTTGTCGATGTCCAAGCTTCTGGACATCTTCTTGGACTTCTTGTCCAAAGCTGAGTAAGCTCAAAAGTCTGAGAGACGTGTTTGCGACACGTTTAAGGAGAGTCCCGAAAAGCTTGACGGTTTATTAAGAAACCCTTGAAAACAGGGTAGCACATGGAGTAATTGAGTGATAATTCAAATTTCGAATGGAATAACTGGAAAACTCATGTTTTTTTTTATAATTTAGAAGTATATCTCATTTTTTCAGGAATGATCATTGTAACTTCTATGTATAAGTTTTGTTCGTTATATAAAGGGAAAGATCTCGCGAATCGGCAAGTTCAATAGAATGATATTATTGGGGCACCATTTGATGCTGTTAGCTTGGCTTGGGGCCCCTTTGGGCGAGTTCTGCGGGCCCTCTGATAGGCTACTGATTTCTTGTCTGGTAGCGCTGTCTGAAATTATGTATGTAGTTGAATGGGGTTTTCCTTGAAAGATTCCCAATGAAAACAATAATGTGATCAACAACACGATTCGAACAGATGTTTTATGGCGAACCACCCAAACAAATAACACAAGCTAATAATGGCTCTTATCTAGTGTATGCCGGTATGGGCACGAGTCATAAAACTTGCAGCCTTCGAAAACTTGTTGACAAGAAAGTGGGAATTCCAATTCATTTGGAGTTATTTTTAATGAAAACTACCGCCATTTTACCTGAAGGGAATTTAAGTACGCGAAAGGGAATTTTGAAAGAAAGAAGCGTTTAGGTCTTTTCGAAAAAATCTGTTCAATAATAATATATTGAGGAATTGAGGAAATTTTACATCCTTTCGGTTCAGAACAATTGATCTGAGCGGGGCCCCTATCGATCCCGGGCCCCTATCGATCGCGGGGCCCTGGGCACTTGCCCATAGTGCCCTAGGGGAAAGAGGGGCCTGCAGCCCTCAAGTGGAAATGAGCCTGACCTATTGCAGTGTTTTGTAATTGATAGTTATTGAACAGTCATCAGTTGAGAATTGATGGATGTTTATTCATTTTATTACATAAAAAATACCATTTTGAAAATCCCCATTGATCCCGCTTGAATTGTTTTTTAATTTGCTGTCGAAAATCATACATTTTTGTGAATCTCAAGAAAGTTTGCAGATCGTTTATTGCCCTTTCTTTCATAATTTCTATTAGCTGAGCTATTACCAAATACTTCATCAATAAGTTTGAAATGATATTCTGCGGCCTTTCAATTATTCACATATTATTGATCTAAAAATCACTGAATTCAATAATTTGTCCGAAGGAATCTAAGTATGTAGTTACAAGTTATTCAGAATAATTCAAATGAATTTTGGAAATGCATTTGCTACTTTAAAAAACATCAACATTAAGATTTCTTGGCCAAATAATGTTCGGAGGTTTATAAATATTTATGACAGAAATGTCACAAAATTTGAAAGAAATGAAAAAAAAACTCCATCAATTTCCCCTTTCCGAATCTGTTGGAAATTACGAACTGATAATTTTTCAACAAAACAAGCTAAACTAGAAAAAATCAATTAATACATAACTTTCAACTGTCCTCCTTCACGAGGATTTTTTTCTGTTGCCGTGTGGGTTTGTTGCAGAAGAATCACTTCGATACCATGTTCATCAGCCAATTTGGAGACGTAATCACACTTGTCCTTCAAAATTCCTTCGATATTCAAATCCAAAATCCACAAATTCTAGCTCTCTGGTCGTGAGGGTTTTTCAAACCGGATACGACCTTCCAGGTGATGATTTTTCGGCACTTCAGATGCTTGAAGACCACTACGGGACCCCAATGAAAGGCAATCATCTCCCATAGATAAACCAAACATGTTATAATACAAGAAAACAGAATATTTTCCAGGACCAAAAACTAAGACATATTCCGAGAATTGTCATTCTGACAATGAAACTGTATAACATGAAAAAAATCCGAATAAATTTTTAATCCGAAAAAAATCCGCAAGAGCCAAAAAAATCCGCAATTCGGATAAAAATTCGCGGATTGGCAACAGTGTTAACGACAGCCGGAAAAACGAGGGGTAGCGCACGCACGGCGCGCGCGGATAACAACCTGAATATTCATAGAATTTCATTACCTTTCCGGTGCAGACCGGGCGATTATCCGGGCGCTTTATGGTGAACTAGGGCCGTGGGAACTGGATCGGCTCATTGTTTCTGGAAACGACTGCGTGAAATGAGTCTAGCTGCGTCGGCCTCGAGTCAATTTCTTGCCTTTCGGAGATTGAAATTGATCAGAAAATTGTTGCGGCGAATGTTCTTTCGGAAAATATGGGACTGAGTTTCGACCACACACTGAGTGATTGAAGGTTGATCACTCGGTCGAGTAGGAGTAATTGGTCACTGTCAAGGTCGCATTTCCCATTCAATTCCAAGTTTATACAGGAGTCTGATGTACAGGATGTTTCAGTTTCACGAAGACCGTTCTTTAAAATGTTTCAAAGAAAGACTGGAAACAAACAATTTTATAGTTAAACTTTCTTGGGAGAAATGTATTCTTCGAATTAATTCAAATTTCGTTCGACTTCCAGTTTTAACTGAAGTAATACCATCTTCCATTCTCTAAATGTAATAGGCAGCTTTTTCATTGATAATCAGAGTACCAACTCTCTGAGCGACATCTGTAGTTTCAAAAGTAAACGGGTTATGGTTAAAATATTTAATTAGGGTCCATTTGGCCAAGATTATATAGATTACTAGTAGGCTGTTGTCAATTTTGAAAGTAATACTGGAAAAAATATTTTTGCTGAATGATTATTGCTTTTTCCCGCGTATTTTCCACTCAAATAACTCGAAATCTACAAGAGTAGCACCTAGCTCACTCTATAATCTTTTCTTGTGTGTTTTCCTGTTATAAATTTCGTGTTAAAAACTGGCCGACATTCAAAATGCATGGTGATTGATTGCAGAAATAATAGAAAGAATAATCCTGAATGTGCATTCTTTTCACTACCAAAGAGAATGTAAATGTAAGTTTTGAAACTCGTATCATGTAACTGTCTTGTTCATTGCTTTTTATGTTCAGTGCTGTTGAAAGGATAGAGCTTTCGGGGCAGAAATATATTGTTCTGGATAACGCATAAGGAACTCTTGCTGGACTGACCTACTACAGGTCTTGTTGTACACCTCTGAAATTTTTTTTCATTGTTGTTCAAACATACTGTAATTAATATACTCTCGTTAATTCGAACTCAGTGGCGTAGCGAGCTGAATTCGCGCCCGGGGCAAAAAACCTTTTTAGCGCCCTCCTTCTAAATTCATAATGGCATATAATATTATATGTGAAATACACTCGCAAATTGCAGAATGAATGAAGTAAGATAAATAAAGTCATGGTCTCAAGCAAGGCCTTAAGTTTTGAACAAAAAAAGAAGAAAAGAAAACAAGAATAGATTTTGAAATGTATATACGATCATCTAGAATTACTTCAAGATATACGTCTTTCATTTATTCGTTTTATATACTTATGAAGAAATATTAATAGAAACGCAGTTTTAAAACTTTAAAAAAGTTAATATTCATTATCTTCAAGGAGATAAAAATTTAATAATAATAAGAATATACAAGTAGTACTTATAAATTATAAACTTATTACTATGTATGAATTTTCCTTATTTTTGATGAATCAAATTTATCAATAATGTCATCAAAGTTCATCTTTTCGATATTTTCTCTTTCCACACTTAAAAATGCCAAGTTCTCAGGCGATCTCGTCCCATCGTTGATTGTAGATATGTCAGAAGTAATTTTAATTGATCGTTGCTGCTAGCAATTGAAGCTGAGAGGTTTGGAAAAATATCTTCTCCATGCGAGCTAATAAAATTCAGAAATTTCAAAGGAGATCAAGATTTAATTTTTTTCAAGTGCGGAGTTACATTTTGCCATCACCTAATTCCTTGAAGAATTCTATTCAGTTGAAACAGTATTATATAAAATTCACCCAAATTTTTACGATTTTCTTCGAGGTTGTTGTCAACATTATCCTTATTATAAATTTTCAATATCTAGTGAAAATCAAAATTTGATATCAGGGTCACTTAATCGTGAACATATTTCTTAGTGGAGATGATCAAGAATGCCCCTCATAACGTGAGAAATTTCACTTTCGGGGGAAAAACCAACATCTCTAACTAATTTCCTGGATATTTTCCGCGTCTTATCACACGTTGTATCAATATCCCATCTTTCGCAGATTGACCTTTTTACAGAGCTTGTCCCGAATTTCGGCTAGTTTAGTCGCTAATGATTCAAAATCATGAAACGCTTATCTAAAATTCAATCCAGATCCTGGACCCCAGGACCTTGTAATCTGAGCTGTACACGATCCATTCTCCTCAAGATTTCAAGTCACTTGTATTGGTGTGCCAGTTTTACTAATAGTTCTCTTATCTTCCCTAGCTCATCAACAATATCCCTATCCGCTTATATTCAGGCGCCCCATTGTGTTTCAGATTTACGTTTGACAGTTTTTTTCACGGCAATTTTTTATTTTTCCATCGTGACGAAAACAAACATATGTTTTCAATTATTCCAAAGTATGTTACAACGATCGAGTCTTGTTTAGCTGCAGCAAATCCCACTCAATCCAGCAATTTTTTTTGTTTTGCTAACCATTTGGCGCCCCTGTATGAGTAGCGCTCGGGGCATGATGCCCCCACTTGCCCCCCCCCTTGCTACGCCACTGTTCGAACTCCTAGGGACCAAAAAACTGTTCGACTTTTCTATTGTTCGGCTCAACAAACATTCGAGTTATTCAAGTGAGACTTCACTCCATTGAGAGAAAAACTCAGGTAAACTCGAAATCATCATCAATGAGAAACGAGCTACTGAGCACTGGAAACATGTCCTTAGAGATCGAAAAATCATATTATATTCATCACGTGTGGTGATTTGTTTGCGAACCAAATTT
Source organism: Hippodamia convergens (assembly GCA_038502775.1). Taxonomy (NCBI): domain Eukaryota; kingdom Metazoa; phylum Arthropoda; class Insecta; order Coleoptera; family Coccinellidae; genus Hippodamia; species Hippodamia convergens. Next base: position 33,169,169 of record CM076607.1, on the reverse strand, counting down.
TCTTTGGTCTCATTCATTAGATTTTTAGTCAAAAAGTTCCACTCATAGAGGCAAGGGTGGTCAGAAGAACGACTCATAAAAGTGAAGGTTTCTCTTGACGACCCTTCCAGCAGTTCGACTCATCTACTAGACCCTCTAGACTCATTGAGGTGAAAATGCACTAGGTAATATATGTATGAATCGGGTCCAGAACAACTGTTTGACTTATCGATGTTCAATTTATCGAGAGTTCACTGTATGAATAAGTTCTTGAAATTGTTATAATAATTCTCTAATATGTGAACAAATTTTTGAAATGCTCTCAATTTCATAATTATTGTTTATTTAACAATCCTTGCAAATAAAAATATAAAGAATATTTCATTCGATTCGAAACAATATGTAGATGGAAAATATCATCCTAATCAAAAAGCGGAGCTTTTGCTTTTGTTTTGTCGATCAGAATGTTTCTTTAAAAGCTCGACAAGGAATACTTAAATTAATCAAAATTCATGAGAAATGTGTTTCGAATTTTATACAACAGAATTTATACAACATAATTTTACGCCTTTTATAATAGGTTTCTGTACTGAATAATGTTTTGTGAGCGCCATCTAGGTGTCAAGAGTAAGAAACTAACCAAAAATTGTAGTCGGATTTCGGTACCACACATATAAGGGCGTATCCTATCTTTCTAACTCTATAATCTTTGATAAAAACTGTCCATCTTCAAGTGAACATGTTAGTTAAAATGACACAATTGATTGATTTCCTCCATGACTTCTATACAGGGTTTCCCACCGGGAGTGCCCATTAGAAGTTTATGCAGAAATAATATTTCGATCATTTCCAAATTTTGTGTGAAGATATAAGCCAAGAAGACCTTCATCTATGATATATTTTTGAGTTTCAATTACTTCCGCTTTCCGGAAGTGGAATCAACTTTCTTATTTCAAATGAAACACCCTGTATATTATGACATTTTCGGATAGATCTTCGAATGCCACATTAATTTTATGTATCACTCCCTATAGCCATCTAGAGCCGTTATTCACTGTTTTCGAAGAAATTTACAAATTGGGGCTTGTAGAACACTGAGAATTCAATGAAAGCGCAACACACAATCTCAGATCTTTTTTTGAAATGGGTTACCGACAAGATATCCAACATAACTCTTTAGAGAAAATAACGTTTTGATATACTGGGAAGTAAAATCAGAGTGTCAAAGTTGTAATTCAAAACAAGCCAAAAACTCGATTTTTTCAAATGGAAATCATACTTTTTCCACTCACATATCAATTTGTGAGGTAAAAATAGGTAGAGTTTATTAGGGTTCCCTATATCCAAAATGTACCATTTTCGAGATATTCAGGGAAAAACTGTTAGAGTGTCAAAGTTTGAATTCCAAAAGAAGCAGAAATTAGATTTTTCCAAATGGAAGGCGTATTTTTTTCATTCCCATTTCAATTTGTGAGGAAGAAATAAGTAGAGTCTCTTAAAGGTTCCCTATATCTAAAATGTACCACTTTCGAGATATTCAGAAATAACTGTTAGCAACGAGCATATTGTAATAGGTGAGGTATCAATTATGATCTATGTTCACCCTTTCATAAGAATCTGTATGGCTTTATTCAAAATAATCCTGGTTTGTTCCAACTGAAGAATTTATCGTGCAATGTATTGGCAGAATTCTGTTCCAGAATAAAGAAGGAAATCCACCAACCAAGAAATAATGAGAAGGTGCGAAAAATGTTCGGAAGTAGGTGGACGAAATTGTCAAAATGTGTTATGATTCAATATTCTATTCTGATATATTTATCTGAATAAAAGTTTGGGAAGTTTCATGGCTTGTTTTATGAGTTTTGCATTACAATTTAAGCTTTCGATATGTATGACATATTTTTCGAAGAATAACTCGTTATTTTCATTATGAACAGTAAAAAAAACTAGTGGTCGTTTTCTTTGAACAATGAAATAGATTTGAGGAATATCAACAACAGAAGTATGGAAAGATATTCTGAATAAAGTCAAACATTTTCATGAAAGGGCGAACATAGATCATATTATAATAATATTAAACTCGCAGCCGTTATTTCTGAATATCTCGAGAATGGTACATTTTAGATATAGGGAACCCTGAATAGACTCTACTTATTTTTACCCCACAAATTCATATGTGAGTGGAAAAAATACGGTTTCCATTTGAAAAAATCGAGTTTTTGGCTTTTTTTGAATTCCAACTTTGACGACACTCTCATTTTACCTCCAGTATATCGAAACGTTATATTCTCTACAGAGTGACGTCGAATATCTTTTCGGTAACCCATTTCAAAAAACAGATCTGAGATTGTGCGTTGCGCTTTCATTGAATTTTCAGTGTTCTACAAGGCTCAATCTGAATTTTTTCACAAAACAGTGAATAACTCGAAAACGACTTCAGATGGCTATAGGAAGTGATACATAAAAGAAATGTGGCATTCGAAGATCTATCCGAAGAAGTCATAATATACAGGGTGTTCCATTTGAAATAAGAAAGTTGATACCATTTCCGGTGAAAACGGAAGTCATTGATATTTGAAAATATATCACAAATGAAGGTCTACTAGGCTTATATATCCACGCAAAATTTGAAATCGATCGAATAATTATTTCTCCATAAAACTTCTAATGGGCACTCCCGGTGGGACACCCTGTAGAATGTAGCTCAACATCGAATTTGACCACAGAATGTCGGTATTCCATCACTTGATACATAATATTCAAACTACAACACCTAAATCGATTTGAAGCATGTAATGACCTGCGGTTATTGTTTCGTCTGTTCGTCAGTTTGTGCCCTTTAGGAATTGCGATTAGGGACAATCCTAGCCTTGTGAGCATCTATTTGTCAGTCGCTCTGACTGTCATTGCATTTTTTTGAAACATCATAATTATTTCGAATCGATTTTATTCATATTTTGGAGTTTTTCTCCGACCTGAAACCTTGATAAATCCATTCCTTGGGCCGTAAAAACTCTAATTTTCATTAAAATCGTTGGAGCCGTTTTCGAGAGATGATTATATATTTAAATACAAGAATTGTTCGTCTAAATATATTATTATTATAAGATTAGAGAGATACAAGAATTGCCCGTTTTAAATATATTAGATAGATAGATTCTGAGAAAATTCTAGTGAAATCTGAAAGCACCCTCAAAATTTCTCAAATAGGGCTGTGAAAACTCGCAATTATCTACGTAAAATCGCATTATTACCTTCGAGTTGCAGGAATTAGGTTGGCGTTGATGAAAAACACTGACTTATGACTTTTTCAAGTTTCAGTTAACATATTTTTTCGCTTTCATTTTTCATGTGTATGTTCCTGGTTGAATCGAAATAATTTTCGATTAAATCAAGAACATTCTTTCTCCTTCCCATACTTTAACCTGACCTAGTTCCACGTACTGGTTACCCTTCATTATTCATTGGCCTGAAAAGCATTGTCAACTTCTTTTATTTGACTTCGCTAAAATATCCCCATACATGCATTTCACTGGAAAAATAAATAAACGTCACCATCGTTTAGTTTTTTCACTCGCAATGTGGAATGATCATCATCAATCCTCGCGTGGTGTAACTCCAGACTCCCGCGTTGATATACAAATTATCCACATCCCGTTGAATATTTCACTGTCG